>JAUZSZ010000129.1:7359774-7371972 GCA_034780575.1 Labeobarbus marequensis
ATTCTGTTATCATTACTGTTCACCTTATGTGTTAATATTTCTTTAGTGGAACGAAAAAAAAAATGTTTTGCAGCATATCCATGCTGCTCTTTTTTCACAACAAAAGCATATTGACCAGAGGATGTCCAACCAAAGACTATAGAAATACAAAGACAGTTCACTCCTATACTTATGAATGGGAGAAAGTGCAACGTGCAATATAGCGAGATAGTCCCGCCTTCTAAATGAAAGAGTCAGTTGTTGCTTGGTAAAGTCATTGCTTCACTGCAGCGGCCGTTAGAAGCTCCGGTTCCCATAGAAACCTGGGGCTGGACCAGCAGCTCCGCATGCGCAGTCAAAAGCATGTTGGAGCTACGCATGCGCATTAGGTGGTCTAGCCTGAAAAATACGCTTTTTAAATGCTATTTGAGCATAAAAAACAACATTCATGGGACAGTTCATTTCAGATTTTATTGCTGATTTGAAATATGTAATTTAATCGCGAGTTCAGCGAACCGTTTTTGAGAATTCAGGATTCTCCCATTCATTTAGATAGGACTTTGTCTTGTCTGAACTGCCTGGAGGTGTTGCAAATATGGCGGCCGAGTGAACTGACTTTCCTTAAAAGGGACTTTGGTCCAACCCTCAAAAAAGATCAATGAACAAAACGAAAGTGTGGTGAAAATGGTTAAAATTACTCTAAAAGTTCTAAAAGTTCTTCTGAACCCATGTAATAGGTTCATGTCCAAAGTAATAGACCAAAAGTTGTATGTACTGTATATACTTTCTGCTTAAAATATATGCATTGGAAAAACAAAACAAAACAAAACAAAACAAAAAAACAATAAGTAAAATTTATTTTTTAAATTTTTGCACGCATATTTTTATAAGTAATATTAAGTATGGAATCTACTTAACTAAGTTGAGTAAAATTAGCAAAGGAAATAAGTAAATTTAACATGTCTATTTAGAGTTTTGTTGAGTAATTTCTACTTAATTATTTTGAGTTTACCCTGCAATACTCAAAGACATTACACTCAAATATATTTTCAGCCACAGTTAGTAAACTTTACTCAAACAACATAGCACTGAAAAAAATGCCATTAAAGCATGTGGTTGTCAGACTTTAGATGTGTTCAACTTGAAGCGGCGCTGCGCAGTGTGATCACTGTATGACAGCAAAGTACCGTGAGTGTGATAAGAGAGCGGACGGATCCTATGCTTTCGAATCGCTCTTGCGGTACTTTGATGTCATACACTGACCATTCTGCACAGCGCGGCTTCAAGTCGAACACACCTTTTGTTTCCCTGTGTCTTGTGTTTCCACGTGCTCCATGTGTTTCCTTATGCCCTTATTTAGTCTTCCTGTTTCTGTCCTCCTTATGTTATCATTAGTTTATTAATCCCCAGCCCTGTGTTTATTACTCCTCACCTGTTTCCGTTCTACCTTGGTTGATTTTCCAGTGTTCTTAAGTCCTGTGTCTCCCTGTCTCCCATGTCCGGTATTGTTTGCCTTACCCCCATGCTCCCCGTGTGTTCTCCTGGATTCTTCATTAAAAGAAGTTTTGAAATGCTCCTCGACTCTTCGCTCTTTGCTCCCAGTGTATTGTGACAGCGGTTCACTTACAAACATGTATGTAAGCAAGTAGACAGCTCCTTATTTCTTTTTAAGATAACATGTTGACTAGGACTGTGACGGTCACCATGACAACTGCATCACCGATCACCACCAGCGGTAACGCGTGTGATGTCACACACTATACAACAAGCATAAAATACAAAGTTTTGTATACAAGTGCAATAATAGTAACAGTCACAATAGAATTCAGTATTTATAACATATACCATTTAGCTGTAAATTGTTTAATTTAGACTGTTAATTCACAAAATTAAAAAATGACCTCAAACGCCATACATGACATTTCCTTTACAATGTGTCTACACCGGAAGCGAGAGGCATTGTGTGTCATGACAAAATGCAATGTTCAGTAGAACACAATATATTATAATCATTGATGCTGTCTACACTGGATACGGTGCAGCACGACAAATCCCCAACATTAAACCTCGTTTTCTTTATGATGTGCTGACACAAAGTTCAAATAATTTTTAACGGCTGCTTTGTCACGTCCAGTGTAGACAGACTTTAGTTGTTGCGGTGTGGCACGTTAAGTGTTAAATGGCCAAGCACTTAATATCTCAAGAGCCGTTTGCTATTTGCGAGAATAGGCCAGCGAAGACCCGCTTGCTTGGTGATGGAATAATGAGACAAGACACCTGGTTGCTTAAAATGCATTTGCGCAACAAACACACCATCTGAACGTGTGTTCAGTGTGGCTGGAAACATCGTAACACCAATGAGGTCCTCCCTTAAACCGGGCAATATCAACAAGTTTGTTTTCCTGTCTGAATTTTAAATCTGACATTATCTAAAAGCCAAGGTAGGCTTAAACATCAGTATTTGCATTCTAATTGTTATCAGGCCAACGCAGATTGTTCAGCATGTGACTGAAGCTGTTACGGATTATTTAGGCTACTTATTTAGGCTACTTTCTTATTAAACTGTATTATTTCTTAGATAGCCTAGTGTTTTGCATTATCAAGTAAAATATACTTATTGTCATGAGTCCGGGTCCGGCACTTCCCTCTGTCGCCACAGGAGGTCGCCATCTCCCGTTCTCCAGGACTCATTCCCCATAATCATTACACCTGTCACATTACACACACCTGTCCCCATCATTACACCCACAGCTGTTCCTTATCACCACGGACTATATAGTCTCCCCTCTCCCACCACTCTGCCTGGGTTCATTATTATTAGATTGCAATTGTGATTCTTGATTTGTAAAATGTATTGGAAGTGTTTGTTGTGCCGTGTTGGCCTTTTGTTTTATTAAAAACGCACCTTACCTGCATTTGGACCCTGACCTCGTCTTTTCGCGGCGCTCCTCGCAGCGCGCCGTGACACTTATAAGTTAAAACTTTAAAGTCTACAAGCTTAAACTGAGTACTAACATCGAATTGATGTATGTATTTTTGTTTATTATTATTATTATTATTGCCTGAACTAAATTATTTAAAGTAGAAATTACATTTGTTTTTCTGTATTATTTACTTCACCACAAAATCATTTTTATCAGTGTGGCTTTTCTGATACTTTAGTAAACTTGCTCGATAGCTCACCTGGTGCAGCAGTGCACTTGTAATTGGAGGGGCCCGGATACAAGTTCCGTAAAACATGAGTTATAGTAAAAGCAAAAGTCCCGTAGCCAGCTATGAGGTCCCCGAGGTCCGGACCTCAGTAAATTTATCATGCTCAAAAATAAAATTTGTTCTCTGAATGACTAATTTGCTGTTTAAAATTCCACACATGAGTGTCTGCATGTATAATTCAGTTTAGACAGTTTGTCTATGGTATGAAAATGATTGCTGCGAGTCGCTGGTGGACTGAACAAGGCTTCAGAGACCGTGTTGCTAGATCCAGCTATTATAAGCATTGTTTGACTTGTCTTTTCCACTTAATTTGACACATTAGAAAGTTAATAAAGTGGGAAGTTGCAGTTTAGGGTTAACAATATCTTATATTATTTACAAAAGATTTGAACTAATTTATGTTTATTTTTTATTTATTTCTCGGTTTTTATTTGTTTTAATAGGAATATCTGGCAACACCTTGCTTCGTCGGCACTTAAACTGACAGTAATCAAAAAGCCCGCTGACAGGTTATTGCTGACAGGATTCCACATTCGGTAAGGAAAGTGCAAAGCATATCATGATATTATCTGTCAGAAAAACATTATCGCCTTTATCAAAAACACTAGCATTTAACGCTAGTACACAGATGTGTGGAACAATTAGGTTACAGAATGAAATTAAATAGGCTATGCAAACACTAGCCACAAATAAGCCTATTCTATTTCATTAAGTATATTAGTTCTGTCAGGACCACTGTCGTCAAAGATGATTGACAATTAGCATACAGTTTGGATTGGTGGTATGGTTCTGTTCTGGGCAAGAGCAGTGATAACCCCCCAGGGTAAACAGGACAGAACCAACAAAAGTATTGCAGATGTTGTTAAAGTTCAGTAATTTTATGTACACATTTAGAATTAGTCTGATTCAAAAGAGAATCAGAAGGTGGATCCTGACTGACAGAGGAGGAGCTGGGGATGGAGGTGGGTAATTAGCTATTGAGCAATGCGAAAACTGCTGATAATACTGAAGGACCTTATATATGGAAGCTTACATAGGTGTTGTATTCCTATAGGTAGATGGGGATCAGCTGAGAGTCAGCTGATGCAAGCTTGACTAACGTGACCTGCGCTATGCTTGATTTAATTTTTCGTGATAAGTCGTGATAAAGAAGTCAGCATATACAAAGTCATCATCTGTATAGCAATTGTTATTTATTTATTTATTCATTTATTTATTTTTTTTAAGTTACTTTTATGGTCTTTTATGCTTTATTGTACAGAACAGTAGAGAAACCGCGAGGCTATCGGCGCCGACATATCAATGGTTATTAATGAAAACTATAATAGTAATATGTATTGTTGCATGTATAATAAACAACTGATAAAATTATCCACCCCTAACCTATAGTAAAGTATTAATCATTTTTGATGCAATAAATATGGTATAATTTAACAATGCCTCCAAAACGGAGAAAACAGTTTAGTGAGTTTAGTGTAAGTGTTGTATACATGTAGGTATGTGTTATTTTCAAACACGTTAGATCATTATCCTTTTAGTGCTAAACACCAGACATTTCATTTCCAAACTGCCACATACATATGAGAACCACCACAAAATGTTGCCAGATTCACGTTCATGTTCTAGATAAAACTGAACCTGCTTTTTGCAACACTCATTAGACAACTGATTTTGAAAGTATTGTGAAGCATGCAACAAGCAACATGATATAATTTTGCACGAATGTCACACCAGGCACATTTTTCCATTGAGTGAATGTGTGAATGTTTATGAGTTCATATTGTTAGCCATGAGGTGCTGACTTCATCTCTATGTGTGCATTTGCTGTTTTCTCAAAGGATTTGAGTTGTTTTATCAAGTTTACAAAGAGTGGCTGAATGGCTGGTACAGTTAATTTGTTTTTGCTCAGTTCATTTTTTCTTCATTGATTTTTGATCTGGCCAGGCCATTGCATAGAGGGATAGTTGTTTAAAGCTGACAGCACTGATTGTTTGTTGCACTGGGCTTGGTCTGCTGCCTTTCTATGTTTCTCTCTCTCTCTCTCTCTCTCTCTCTCTCTCTCTCTCTCTCTCTCTCTTTTTCTCACATGCATTCTGTTTCACTATCTGTGTCAATCATACCATTAGTCCCAACAACACACACCCTGCCTCCCACTTGAACAATTGCAATATTGCTAAGGTACACAAGGACAACCAAGTGTGTTGGTATTGTATGCTTTGAAAAGTCTGCTACTATATCATAACCTTTCAATGCAGTATAACATTTCTTTTGTATTGTGTTATTGCATGCAGAAATTAAGCTTTTTTTAAAGACATTACGATTAATTGCAAATTGAGATTTCGTTTTTTATGTGATGATTAAGCTTACTTATAATACTAAATAAAAACTAATTTAAAATATAAATAATTGTGTAACACTTTACAATAAGGACCCTTAAGTTTACACTAGTTAATGTATTAACAACACAGTACTTATTTATCTTTGTAAATGTTAGATAATAATAATACAACTGTTAATAACAGATAACGTTTGATTTTAATCACACACAAAACAATTAGTAAACTAATAGTATAGGCGTGAGAAGTTTTTCCATTGTTAGTTCATGTGGTAATAATGTAGTAAATAAGGTTTCAAATTTAGCTTTATGGTAAAATGTTACCAATTATTTATATTTATTATCTTGGTCATAGTAAGTAAGTATGTAAATAAATAAATAAATAAGACCTATTTCTTTATAAGATTAAACAATAAACATTTCCATAGAGTTGTGGTACTTGGACTTGGATTCAGAGTGCAGTTATGATGAACTTGGATGGGTGGATTTGGACTTGCACTCTGACAATTTGGGTGCATAAATTCGTCCGATTACAGAAGAATCCACACGATGTGTAACATGACAGATACAAAAAATAGTAACAGCATAAAATTAAGAAATAAAAGACAATAATGAGCATCGGCTAAACTCGATTGGTTTGATTTTGAAAAAGAGACTAGGCCTGGACTCAGACCCAACACTACATTTCTAGCAACCAATCACAGGGTGAATGTGCTGTCACATATATTGTTGCCCAGTGAAATTTCATGGGCAAAATCCAGTAATTTCAATAGAAACCTGTGCAATAGAGAGTTTCAGGCAAAAAAAAAAAAAAAAGTTTCCCCTTCAGATTTTTCTCATGTTTAAGTTGGTCAGGAATTCACCACACTGACCAACAGAAAGCTCTTTGGTTTGCCTTCTTTATAAGATTAGCTTCATACACACATCTTCACACACTTTTACCCCTAAAATCAGAGGGCATGGAATGTTGTAAGTGTTTAAAGGATCTTGGAAGTCATGCTATGCTGAATACAATCTATGTTTATTCAACGGTGAAGCAGAACCCACTCCAGCAAGCTTGGCCAGACTTTCTTGAAATGTACCCAACCTGTTATCCCAGCCACGCGGCCAAACTCTGGCCACTGACTCAAATGGTGTACATCTGCACAACAGGTCTGTCTGCCTCCCCTCTCCTGCTGCAGTGTGCCCTTCAGCTCTGATAGCATCGGTCAGTAACCACCGCACTAATAAAAGGCACACTTAAAAGCCAGATAGAGAGGTCTCAGTGGAGGAGCCAGACCTGTGTCATCATTTTGCTGTAATAGCACAGCTGTCTACAAACGTCAAACATTCACTACCTGTTAGGACCCTCTTTTGTTGACTATCTGCTTTGACCTAGCTCATTACATACTGTTCTGATTGTACAAGGAGTCAGTGTTGCTTAAGTAACCCACTGCTGTCCTGCAGTATGATGTATTACAGCGTTAATGAGTCATATTTAGTACAACACATGTACAAGTGTTATTTTTTTGTTTGTTTTTTTTTATGCAGGCAAGGAGCATTTGTGCTTATTCTACAGTTAAATATTATTATAAAGGTGTGTTTGTTGTTAATTAGCATAACACTTGGCCAAGCCATCTCCCTATATGGCTCAAAATCTGCAAAGGGGCAAATAAATGCAACATTTTTATTTTTTATTAGAAAATTACACAACATTTTATCTAACTTTGATAACTGTCCTAATCTTTTAAACAACTGAGAAGATGGTGATCACCTGTCAAATTCCTGATTCTATATATCAGCATGTGAGTGTCAACTTGGATGACTACAGGGACACATCTGAAGATTAGTCATTTAACGGTTCATTTAGTGCCAAACTTATCAAATAAATAAATAAAATAGGCATATCGTTATCACAGTGTGTAGTTCATGCATTACAATGTCTGCCAAAATATAACATACAACAATGTTCACTAGCATAGCAAAGTTTTTTTTTTTCAATTGGATTGGCATTTATTCTCTCTAGCATGCAGTATTTCACTCAGTTTCCTGATCATTCCCATTTAATTTCAGTGAGTAAAGAACAAATTTATACACATATGCATTAATACATATATTATCATCTGATTAATTATGATTAAGCTGATCAGGCTGCTAATTTCTCCTTCTTCTTGGAAAGTGATGACGTAGTAAAAACATCTGGTAGTGTGGGTTTTCCAGGAAATGTGTATACTCCCTGGAACTCTGCTCCGTGTTACAGGTTTTTTTTTTGTTTGTTTTGTTTTTTTTTAACTTTACACAAAATCCAAATTGTTTCACATCTATTGCAAAATGAAGCACTGCATTCAAAATATCACAAACACATCTCAAAAGCAAACATTTGCAAACACCTTTACCATAATATTATATTAGGGTTTTGTGAGTTACATAGAGAATTGTGTGTTGGTTTTGCAAAAAGTGTCTCAGGCCGAGAATTAGTGTATGGTTTTGCAGACTTGGTGTGTGGTTCTGGTGTTTGAGTGTCAGCTTTCAGAAATTGTGTGACGAGTAAAGACATTGTGTGTGAAAAGAAAAAAAAAAGAAAAAAAAGAAACTGTAATACTACCGTATATTATGCACATTATTTTTTAACAGACATTGATGTTGTGATACTCAGATTATGTGAATTTAAAAACAGATGGATTATAAGGTTATAATCATTTATTTCTTAGCCGGCAAGTATTCAGTGAAGTGCTTGATTCCCATGAGTGTATTATGTCGATGTTGTTAGTTGTAATATTCCAAAAAGAGCTGTGATAATGTGCAAGAGGGGTGAATTATGGTTGATTTAAAATTAAATCAAAACTGGAGACATTTGAAGTGTGTGTGTGTGTGTGTGTGTTTGTGTGTGTGTGTGTGTGTGTGTGTGTTTTCTTCTTTTGAATGAATGAATGAATGAATGAATGATGCATTTATATAGCACTTTTTTGCATAGTTACTTATTTTATATATTTATTTTTATATTATTTTATTTTATATTACTTTTTATATTACTTATATAGTAATATTTTATATTACTTATTTTTATACTTATTTTTATTTTATACTTATTTTATACTTATACTTATTTTATATACAGTACTTATACTTATTTATAATAATAAATTAGACTAATCATTCCTTGTTTTTTGTGTCATAAGGATAATGTGTCATAAGTTTTGCAAGAATCACAGACATCTTAGTTTGTTTTACAACTATGTAAACTCACATTGATCTAGCTTGATGCATTAAATTATGATGTCATTAAATTATGCCATTTTTCCATCTTAAGCAAAAAAATAATAATAATATTCTTCTTATTGAAGGGGACTGCTTGCCATTTAGTTGTATGGGAAATTACAATTCATTACTGCCTGTTATGCATAAAATAATATCCTAATACGACTTTATTAGATCATAATTCAAATTTCACCCTGATCTTTCCTGAGCTTAGGACATGCGAGGAGAGTATGAATGACTTGCCAGATACAACACCCACATTCATCAGTTTCTGGCACTTAACTGAGTGTGGTAATTGGAGGCTAATTTCTATATGGCTATGCTAATGCTGAAATGAATTAGATTGTCAATCATGCATTTTGGATTAGCTTAATATGGACCCCTACAGTCACACCGTGTCTTTCACCATGTGCATGTAAAATGACACTTGTAATCAGAATGGAACTGAATTACCGCTGTGGTCATTCAATGCAAATGTAATTCGGTCCTGTTCCGATGACCTTGTTCCAGTTGCCACTTTGCTACATTTTTAAATATTTCAAAGGAGCCTGTCCTCCAACAAAAAAACGACCCTATAAGTCGTTTGTGCAAGCGCCTTATTGCGACCAATATTTACGTTTAGCGGGCGTAAAAATAATGACAGTGTTGTGTTGCACCTGTCGTCATGAAATGACGTATGACTGTCATTACCAATCAAAATGCGTGTTTATTTAAATGCAATGTGTTGAATTTTACACTAATCTCACGGTAATTCGTACATATTTTACTAGGTGGCTAATTCGTACGAATGACCACACCTAACCCTACCCCTAAACCTGCCCCTTACAGAAATCATGCAAAATCAGGATTTTTAGTGCACATTTTATGAGCGCATGCATTCTCTGCGATCGAACCCATGATCGCATGATCACATGATTACATATTGTTGTATAACGCAATGCTCTACCAACTGAGCTACACAAAATGCAAATTATACTGCAGATTAATATGAAACAAAACATTTAATATGAGTACAAAACATTATTATGAAAATGTCCTGTTGCTGATAGGGGCACGATTGTAGTATACGCTCTGATGGGTCTTATTTCAGGGATTTGGACAAATGACCTATACAGGCGTATTGGTTGGCGGACAGGTTGTTTTGAAGTAGCATCCAACTGGAAGTGTGGAACATGTCATCTCACATTTTTAGAAGTTTCCAGTAAATCTGTCATCTATCTGCCCTTAACTTTTTTTTTTTTTTTTCTTTAGAGCACAAAATAACTTTATCAAAATATAATGCGCACCAATGCTGCATTCATTTGATCAAAAATACAGTAAAAACAGTAATATTGTGAAATATTAAATTTCAAATGTCATGTTTCCCATTTTGTATGTTAAAAAGTAATTCATACATATTAATCTGCAAAAACTGCTTTGAATCAATGAAAAATGTGATTCATTCAGCATCAAAACAAGTAGCTTCCTTTGAATCATTCGCTCAACCAATTATAATGTAGCACTGGTCAGTGCCGTCATTGCTAGTTCTAATGCGCTGTTTCCAAATTAGTAATGGAGTTTTGGACCCAGCAGATCTTTAATATGTGGGGGAAAAAATTGTGGGTCCTTGTTCTATACACAAAAGAGCATATATATCTATATGTAAAGTACATACTTCATACTGTACTCTGGACACGCCATCTTGGAATGGCCAACATCTCTTCAGTCACATTACAAACCAATACATTTTTGAAAATAACACAAATTTCTGCAGCCTATGATGGTAAGAACAGCTAAGATGAAGATTCAAGATGAAATGCAATAACCATTCAAATGTGAGAGTGTGTTATTTGTGAAATAAACAGAATCTACTCTAATAAACTGTGTAACACAAATTTGAATAAATATATCTATTGAAAACACCTGATGTGTGAATATATATTGCAGTTAATTAAACTTGCCAATATTTTGAATATTTTTTGTATTCATTAATTTATTTTCATGGCTGATTGGTTTATTTATGCTTTATGATTCCTCTTCAAACCACATGTAATCATTTCACTGCTTTCATTAGAAACTTAGAGCTGTAGTGTTATCTGAGTAATATTTATAAAAGCTCCAACGAATATTCAATGTTCCATGGACTGGTTATAACCATTCTAGTATTGCAGAATGCATATACAGTGCAAATTGCATATACAGTAGCAGCCCATAGGAGCAGCTGTTAATGTGGTATCTATGTATATATATATATACGCAATAGATTCTTTGCATCTTCCGTTGCTTCTCATGAAAATGAGACATACCGTATCTGTCAAGCCTTCCCTGTTGAAGTCTCTTCAAGCAGGCCATTGAGACAACAAGACTGACTGTCAGGTCCTCTCCACGCGTGGCTTCATCATCGTTGCGGTTTGGGATAATCGCACGGTACCCCTGGGTCCTTGTGGGTAATTTTAGAAAGGAAGCTTCGGCCAGCTGGCTTTATTAGATCACCGAATTGGTTTTGATTTCCCTGCCATCAGTCAAACATCAACAATTTCATGCTACATTATTAATATGGAAAGGTCCAAATTAAATGTCAAATCCTACTTGGAGCTGAATGCGTGTTTGCGTTAGATTTTAATGAGTGTGTGTCCATAGAAAATGATTTCACACATACACACTCGACCCATTCAGCCCCTGGAGACAGAGAATCTATGAATCTGTGCTATCGTGGACAGTCTGTCCTGCGGCATCAGACAGACATCGAGTAGGTTTTCAAGCTATTGATTGGTGCTTGAGGGCTTTATCTAAATAAAGTGTTAATATTTTAACAGTAATTATAGATTGTGCAACCATATTCTCACCTCCTGTTCACACTCGTTTGGCAGTTTTCCAGCTAAGGTCTATGTCCTGAAATCTGTAATGTAAGTGTGAGATCTGAATGTAAGTGTTTGGAAGATTGTTAGGGAGAAGTGTTGATCCATTGCTTGTATAATTAAGCACTGCAATTTCTGCCACCTTTAATGCATTACTGTCATGTGATATTATAGTTCAAATTATGCAAACTTGAGGAAACTCACTGTGAGGAATGAAATAGATCTTAAAAACACTTCCTCATATTAAAATAAATAAATAAATGATGGCAAGGATGCCGAGGTTTTCTCAAACAGTAAACTCAGTCCATACAAGATAAGTATATCACACAACGTTAGACATAATTTGTGTATTATTTTCTTAATAATGACTAATTATGTGAAACGTTGGGTTCACAGCATACATTATAAGTAAACTACACTGGATATGCAGCTCATCTGAAAAGAGTCAGAGACAGAACTCCAGCAAACCACTCTAAAATGAATCAAGGGCCATCCAGCAGGTGATAGAAGCTACAAGCATGTGTTCTTGCACCATTCATGTCAATGAAATCCACATGAATCTGTCAATGGAGATGCATGGGCTTTCATTTCTCACCT
>JAUZSZ010000129.1:7776703-7787010 GCA_034780575.1 Labeobarbus marequensis
AAATTTGGATAATATTTTCAGAAAACAAGACATAATATCTTAAGTCATTTTACTTGTCAAATAAATGCATCCTGATTCAAGAATTTGTAGATATTTATACTCGAAAACAAGACATAAATACTAAGGAAGAAAATATTTTTTTGCAGTGCACTGACCGGTTTGACGAGGCTCTCGTTGCGATTAGGCAGGCCGGCGATGTAAACTTTGGTCTCCAGTTTGTTGTTGACGGGACTGAAGAGCCGCTCTGGACTGCTGATGCTCATGACAGCTTCTTTACTGATCTTCACATTGACGCTTCCCATCAGCTCCTCCACCGAGATCTACAGACACAGAGGACACTTCACAAACCACGACTCGAGCAGCACATCAGCATATTAGAATGATTTCTGAAGATCATGTGACACTGAAGACTGGAGTAATGATGCTGAAAATACAGTTGTAGCACAGGAATAAATTACATTTTAAAATGTATGCAAATAGAAAACAGCTATTTTAAATGATAAAAATATTTCACAATTTTACTGTATTTTTGATCCAAATAAATGCAGTCTTTGTGAGAATAAAAGGCTCAAAAGCATTCGAATAACTCTATTTCTTATACTTGGGGTCAGTAATTCTAATGAACTGCCAACCAGAAGTAATTCAAGCACTTATGCAGTAGAATTAAATAAATAGTTTTCCTGTTGGCCAGTGATTTGTAGTTAGTAACTCCGGCAGTGTTAAGGTCAGGATGGAAATTTAGGCCATTTCCAACATTTATTTTCTGATTTTTCCGTGGATATAAGCCAGACGACAGAAAATGTTCAGATGACCTTTTTCCATATTACTATATAAAAAAGAGAGCTGATTAAAACTAACATTTTAGGGTTTGTTTTTCTTACTTGGCCTTTTTAAATTGAGAAAATGTCCAGGTCATATTTGATTTATTCTAAAAGTAAAAATGAACCCTGTTTTACCACAATGCAGAAACATTTCATTTGCATTCTAGTAATATTATGAAGCGATTTTATTGAAATTGCAAATTACTTCTAGATCACGGTAGAATTTGTTTTATTTATCATGGTAAAATTTCTTTTCTTTTATTTCTTTTGTTTTTATACTTTTTTTTAGAATATATTTTCATCCTGGACGAGCACCCAATTTATTACATTATGCTGATTTAATAAAACAAAGAAATCTTACAGTAATGAGACTAATAAAAACCACCATTGATAATAATAATTAAAAAATATTTTTAAACATCATTAAAATAATGTCAAGTCACCTTATTTTCCATGCAGATTATTTCAAAATAGCTTCATACTAATGTAGCTACATAAAAATAACAGTGTTAATGTTGCAAAGTTCTTCAGTCATGAAACAAACACAATTTCAGTTGTATCACGGCTGTAAAAAGGCAACTGTCACAGTGTTCTTAAAAACTAGGCTTATTTTCTTTATGCATAATGATTTGTTTGATTTTAGGGTGAATAACCTGCAGGTGTTTTCGTGAGACACGAGTATTAAGATGAGCTCCTCATGTTGCTGTCATTGTGTGACTCACAGGTCCGTTTCATTAAAAGTGAGGCTTTCAGCTGCAGAACTTGATTTAATTGGACCCACACGCTGAAGACGAGACGAGAGGAGTCTTGAGTTTTGCTGCGAGGCGAGCAAACAGCTGTGTTGACGGTGCCGTCGTAGGGAGTTGATTACAAACAGCGATGTTCAGGCGTGCCTGCGTTTCTCCACCGGGACGTCCTTTGATCATCTGCCAATCATCTGTATAAATGTTTTGGTTGCGATGTGTTGCATGAGTGTTTCAATCCAAGAAACCATCATTTTGATCAAACAGCCATTGTTGCATATTTTTCCAAACTGGTTTTTACTACATGAGCATGAGGAAGACTGATAATTATTTAAATTTATATGCACTAATATAACACAAAGTATATACACTAGTCTGTTCCAAATTTTGGGGTTGTAAGATTTTTTTAATGTTGTTGAAAGAAATCACTTTCTGCTCACCAAGGCTGCATTTATTTGAACAAAAATACAGTAGAAATTGTGAAATATTATCACAGTTTAAAATAGCTGTTCTCTGCGTAAATATATTATAGAATGTAATTTATTGCTGTGATGAAAAGCTGAATTTTCAGCATCATTTCTCGAGTCTACAGTGTCACACGATCCTACATAGTGTGCTGATTTGCTGCTCAAGAAAACTTTTGGATTATTATCAATGTTGAAATCTATGGAAGGACATTTCTGCCAAAGAATTAAAAAATAAAAAAGGTAATTGTGACCTTTTTAACCTCACAATTTGTATTCTGAATCTTAAGGGGGAGAAAATTCAGATTTGCAAGATATAAACTCAGAATCCTGACTTTTTTCCTCTGAAAATATTTATGAAAATATTTCATTTTTATTTATTTATTTATTTATTTTTACTTATGTATTTATTTATATATTTTTCTCAATAAACCATCAATTTATCACTGTCTGTGTTGAAAACATCATTATCAGTGTTGAAAACACTTGTGCAGCTTCATTCAAATTTCAAAAGAGCATTTATTCGGAATAGAAATATTTGATAACCTTACAAATGTCTTTACTATTGCTTTTGATCAATTTAATGTGTCCTTGCTGAATAAAAGTGCTAACTTATTTTTAAAAACTTTTAACTGTAGTGCATATTTTTTATAAAAACACAAATGCAACATGAAGATTTTGAGTGTTTTTTGACTGAAAGCCGTTCTGTTTCATTTCTATCCAGCGAATCCCTTGCAGTCTTGCTCAACTCTGAAAGATGTGGCAGCGGTGGTTTTTGCACAAGCCGCTTTCAAAGAGTTTCTTACTGAAAGCAGTTGAAGCTTTCCACTAATTGAAAGAGTGTAAGTGATGGTGTAAGATGCAGAGACCTCCAGTTGGGTCTCAGGAAGGAGATCGGAGGCCTCTGACCTCTTGCTACAAAGAGGCTCTTCTCATCCTAACATCCTAAGCTGGGAAGAGCAAATATTTAGCTGCCTCACAACAATGACGGACTGGGAAAAATGGATCACTAAGTGTGTTTCATTCTTCGAGACCTCTAAGCTCTTCAGAATGGGCTGAAAACATACAAAAACAAGTACTAAGAGTAATTATGGAGGTTTCTTCTGGGCTGGATTTGCTCTAATAGCCGGTGGCATTATGGCGCTGGATTTTTTTCTTTAGTCAAAAAGTGTGTTAGGGTTCCTCCTATAAATCTTTGAGGTGGATATTCGCTCAGTGCTGTTTGGAAAACTACTTAAAGCCCATTATGCCACAATATATTCACTGTTCCCCCCTCTGTCTCGGACGTTAACACTGACTTGATTGTCTGACACTCTGTTACCATTTTTATGGCTCTGGTTCTGCTTTGAAGCATCTCTTTTCACGTCGTCCACCACTCTTATGCCATATTAATTGCCCATTCTATACAAATCTACAATTGTGCATCAAAATAATGGCCGTTTTACAACAACAGGAAGTCTTAAGAATGAGCAGAGCAAGTGATTTATTGAAACTTGTAAATCTTGGAAAGTTAATGAACAGGTGCATCAGGATGGTTTGTGATGAAGCAGATGTTTGTTTGATAATACAGTAGTCAGGCTCTGGATGCAAATACTCTTCAAGGTTTATTTTTATGTTTTGTAAACATAATTGCTCAAAAGTTTGGGGTTGTGTATATAAAAGACAACTCTGCTCACCGAGGCTGCATTTACAGCAGGTGAAATAAGTATTGAACATGTCGCCATTTTTCTCAGTAAATGTATTTCTAAAGGTGCTGTTGACTTGAAATTTTCACCAGATGTCAGTAACAACCCAAGTAATTCATACATACAAAGAAAACAAAACAAATAAGTTCAGAATTTAAGTTATGTGTAATAAAATGGAATGACACAAGGAAAAAAAGTATTGAACGCACAAAGAATGGGAGGTGCAAAAAGGCATGGAAAGCCAAGACTCCAGCAGAAATCTATCAGTAATTAGAAAGCAATCCTGCCCCTCGTCAGTGGAAATTACTATTAGCTGGTTCAGTCCCAACACCTACAGTACCAGGATGATGAAGATGAAACGAGGATCACAATGATCCCAAACACAGCCAAGGAAACTCTCGATTGGTTTCAGAAAAGGAAAATAAAGCTGCTAGAATGGCTCAGCTAATCACCTGACTTGAATCCAATAGAAAATAAGAACTAAAGATCAGAGTTCATAGAAGAGGCTCACAGAACCTTCAGGATTTGAAGACTGTGTGGAAGAATGGGCCAAAATCACACCTGAGCAATGCATGCGGCTAGTTTCCCCCATCAGGAGGCGCCTTGAAGCTCTCATTACCAACAAAGGCTTTTGTACAAAGTATTAAATAAATTTCGGTAGTTCAATACTTTTTCCCTGTGTCATTCCATTTTATTACACATGACTTAATTTCTGATTGCTTGGGTTGTTACCAACATCTGGTGAAAATTTCAAGTCAACAGCACCTTTAGAAATATATTTACTGGGAAAAATGGTGACGTGTTCAATACTTATTTTACCCGCTGTATGGTTATTTTATCAAAATATAATAACTAAAAGAAATACCGAGTAGTAAGAATGGCTTATAAAACAGGTTTATAAAAATGGTTTATAAAAGTCTTCTTATCAATGGCAGGTCAGGCACCACAAGTTTAATACCTCCACCTGTCAATAACACATATTGTCATCATCTCTTTTATGAACATGGGACTGCTCCTCTTACAGATGGCTGAACTCACTAATAATGACAAGTGATGTGTTAAGCCCTTACAGAGTGTAAGCTTTAGCCATTTGCTATAGTACTGCATCATTACATGGATTCAGTCTCATAGTTGGTGCAGGCTTCCATATGGGTGGTTGGACCTTAAAAAAGCTCCTGTAGAAAATAAGCGTCCCGTCTAGGTTTTGGAAGGAGACTAGGGGGTGGGGAACACTCATTTCCTGGAATGTTTGGCTCTTTCACAATGCATCCATTCATTCTGCAGTCTTGGTTCTGGGAGAATACCAGACACGCTGCTCGATGTACACATGAAACATGGCATAAGAGCAAAGAATTATGGAGAAGTATGTTTTATGGACAGTGCCACATCATGATGTACCTTCAGCCAGAATCTAAATTTAATTTCCTTAAGAGGGGAAATAGGCCTGCAAAGATCCAGTCCTCAAATGACGAGCTTAGATTTGTTGATGCAGTGGAAGAATTTGGGCTGCTTATTTCTAAACAATGCTATACTGCTGAAATATGTACACAACTTTTACATAAACACGTGGTTGTATTGTAGCTGCCAACATGGAACCACAATCCAATGATAACTTCCAATGCTTTTAAAGGAATGGTTCACCCAAACATAAAAATTTGCTGAAAATGACTGTTTCTTTATCATTGGAGAAATGTATCATTGCATCAGTGTCTCAGCAATGGATGCTCTGCAGTGAATGGGTGCCGTCAGAAGAGAGTTCAAACAGTTGATAAAAACATCACAGTAATCCACACCACTCCAGTCCATCAGTTAACATTTAATTAATGTTTGTAAGAAACAAATCCATCAGACATTTTAGCTGAAAACCATTGTTTTTGGTCAAAATATGAGTCCATAAACCATACCAAGTCCATCCCGTTGTCTCTCACATCAAAATCCACACACATATGTGACCCTGGAGCACAAAAGCAGTGATAAGTAGTACAGGTATATTTGTAGCAATAGCCAAAAATACACTGTATGGGTCAAAATTATCCATTTTTCTTTTATGCCAAAAATCATTAGGATATTAAGTAAAGATCATGTTCCATGAAGATATTTTGTAAATTTCCTACTGTAAATATATCAAAACTTCATTTTTAATTAGTAATATGCATTGTAAGAACTTCATTTGGACAAATTTAAAGGCGATTTTCTCAATATTATGATTTTTTTTGCACCCTTAGATTCCAGATATTCAAATAGTTGTATCTCAGCCAAATATTTTCCTATCCTAACAAATCATACATCAGTGGAAAGCTTATTTATTCAATTACCCTTATGACTGGTTTATTGGTCCAGGGTCATATATATATATATATATATATATATATAATTTATGTATTTGTTTAGATATTTTATTTTATTTTTTAATGTTGGTTTAAAACCTCTACATAAATCTATACAAATAGAAACCAATTTACTTATTTAGTTCTTTTGTGTTTTGGGCTCTCTGGAGGTCATAAGAGCTGTGTGGGGTCTGTACAGAATCTAGCATGTGTGGTGCATAAAGATGGCATCAGGTCCACAGCCTGCCATGATCTGCCACCTAAAACAATCCTGCGCCAAAAGCTGGACAACAACAGCTCTACCAACGGCTATCAGAGACCAGGATCAGTGTAAGTGAAACTCTCTAATCAGTATCCAACCCACTGATGCTGAAACTGAGATGTGATGAAAATCCAGCTCTCTCTGTTCCTTTAGTACTCATTCTCAGATTAAAAAGTCATCCAATTTTGTTAGAAGTTAGAAGAAAAAACTTGATGCGTTGGGGGACCATGTCTACCCTGTGAGCCAATCAAAAGTTCAATGACAGATTGCTGTCAACATTGATGATGAAAAAAAAATTAAAACATGTTAAGTTCTTAAAAATCTAATTCTGACCTTTTTCCTCAGAATTGCATGATATAAACTCACAATTGCAAGTGATAAAATCAGAAGAAATTTTGTCTCAGAGTTGTGTGATATGAGTTTTTTTCTCGTAATTGCAAGTTTCTCTTGCAATTCTGATATCCTTTCTCATAAAGTCTAATTCTGAGGGAAAAAATACTATTTACTATGAGTCACAATTGCATGTTATAAAGACAGAATTGCAAAATAAAAATGCAGTTCTGAGAAAAAAAAGTAACAATTGTGAGATTTGTTAGTTCATGTTAATATATAATATTGATCTCAGTGCAGTTGATTTATTGTTCAGAAATAATAGAACTGATCATGTAAGATGTACATTCAAATTATTGTTAGCTTTTAAAACACTACATCATGAGGAATGTAAAAAAAAATGATTCGGTGTGCATAGTGAAGAAACATTGTGCATTACAGTATTTTATAGAGCAGTATTTTGTAGCGCAGTTGCTGGCTTGGAGAGGAAGCTGCTGAATGGAGATTGATGGCAGTTGTTCTTTGTTGGCAGGAGTTTTAATTACGCTGCTGAAAGGGTTGATGTGACCTAGCGCTGGTTTTTAAACACTCTCTCCAGGGAAGGATATATAATTTTACTTGTCATGACAGAGAAGAAAAGAAACATCTCAACTCACTTAAGAGGACTCGATTCAAAACACTTTTATTTGCTTATATAAGCGGTACAGCCACAAGTGTTAGAAACATGTTGATTTGAAAAAATGTTTGGCCTGTGAATTTGTATGTTACTTTAATAGTTATAAAGTGTACATGAATCATTGAGGTGATGCTCACATCTGTATAACTACGCATATAGCCCTACTGTAAATTTACCAGTGATAAATGTAGAATTCTGGCTCACACCAGTGTTTTTTACTCTAAATGTAAGGGTCAGATTGTAGCTACAGTACCTGCTTTAGCTGAAAATGGTTTGTTTATTCAGCCTAATTCTCGTGACGTCAGATCACGAAGTTGACAATCCTAACATTTGGCATGGTTGTTTGTTCCAGGGTGGCTGCCAGGGCGCTGCTTTTTGAGAACCCATCAGCTGTAAAACCTCCTCCTTTGGGAAGGTACCAATGGACACGGCCCATAAAAACATCACTGTTTCACATAAATTTAATGGCAAACGTCATAAAATAAAACCAACAAATATCTCTTTTAAAACAGTATGAGCACATCCGTAAATCATTTCTGATTTTAATCCACAGAGATGCCAAAGCCATATATTCATGTGAAGCAGAACACAGCAATGAGCTGAGCTTCCCACAGGGGGCTCACTTCTCCAACGGTGAGTCTATCTGTCCATCTATCTATCCATCTATCTATGAGTGACCTTTGAATGAACTGTGGCTGTCATATATATATACGAAGAAACATGGAACAGTTCTGGCCATGAATATGATACCAAATCTGCGCACTGCTGTTTTGGGAATGTGTTTTGAGGGAAGTTAAAATGTGTACGTCTTTTGTGACTTGCAGCGACAGTTACAAATATCAAAAAGAGAATGGACTATGACTGGACTGATACACATTACTGCATACCAGGGTACTAATATTGATTAAAAAAAATATTGCATTCCTGTGTCTGCTCTGTGGAACGACCATCTGTTGTTCTTCGTACATGTCAGGACTGGGATTTTATAGCTGGATGTATTTTCCGCAAAGGAACAAACTTGGCTGGGCACCAGGGCATTGAAACAGGTCACAGTAACCTGGTGAAGGCAGCGTCTTCCCCTCTCTAAAGCTCAACAAACTCTTCACAACATAAACCTCTTCTTACCCATCAACCTTCTCACCATGTTGACTTTTGAGAGCTCTGCTTTTAAAAACTGATTTAAAACCTCTTTATTTTATCTCATCTGCCTAATGCTTTACAGTCTAAACAGATGCTTTGATAGTTCAGAGTATGCTGAAATGCGTCATTACATGGTGAGTCATTTGTGGGGTCCTTTGAAAGTATTTATGGGGGTTATTTCTCAGAGCAAACCTGACCTGACTTGATCCATCATTAATTAAAAATCTGCATATGCGGTTCATTGTTGCCCCCCTTTCCTGAGGTTACCATTTTTTTGTGAAGATAATGGCCAAACAAAGCACTTTAACACTTTGATGGCACAAGTGTGTAAATAAAAAGAGACAACAACTTGTGCAACTACTTGTTTCCACCATTGATTCAAATCTCAGTTTGACAGTTTAACAGCTGAGCCCAAGCCTCCGTTACTAATTCGAAAACATCACTTTATGAAGGAACATCGAGTTGCTTCATTAAAGCTTATTTTATTACTGTATTAAAATCTCCCTGTATTATGTGGTTACGAGGATGATTACCTGTATGTGATACAGCATTCATTCTTCAGTTGAAACTCATATTCACAATAAATCATTAGATTGAATATCCACGGAGGACATTGATTTCCGATGACAGCGCTGCTCAGTGCATTTGTTGGCTGCACCTTACAAGGTGCTGGTGAAAGTAAAAATAATTTCCTTGTTTCCAATCCTGTTTCAGTTTCTTTCAATATAAAATTCTTTACTGCTGGCTTACTCAGAAAGTCATAAAGACCGAATAATATAACTAAAATCACCATCACAAACACACACACCGCACCGTGGCCGGAATCGCAGCTGTGCTGATATACAGCCACATCACACTGCTACTTGTGTGATGTTGCTCATATATAGTCAGTAATTGATGGAAATTATTTAGAAACAATATTTTTCTGGAATTTTCTGTAACCTTACTGATTGATTTGTAATTTCTAATTAATGCTTCTAAAATTAAGACATTATTGGTAACATCAAATCAACAAACAACGTTCAATTTAATAATGAATAATTAATTTAATTTTACTAAATATGCAAGGCATGTGCAAGATCAACATTGGTAAGCTCTGTTGACCCAATAATGTCTTCTGTCCCAAAACTCTCTCAAAAATTGTCTTAGGCCACATATCCATTGTTGTGTTCCAGTTTATTTAAATCCCTAAGTATGAGTAATAATAATATAGATTTTTCCTATCAAGTCTTAATCTCTAAACTTTCTCATTTTCGTCTGTGTAGTGTATCCTTCAGTGGAACCGGGTTGGCTCCAGGCAACGTTTGAGGGTAAAACAGGCCTCGTTCCTGAAAATTATGTGGTGTTCCTCTGACAGGAGGGGCCGAGCATATCATGGTATCCATGGCAACATCAACTCTAGAGAAAGGGCTTTAAATATGTCAGTTGCTGATGGATGTGTGAGTGGACTGAGACATTAATATGACATTGACGGTACACAAACCTCAATGATGCAGCACAAAGGTGTTTAAAGTCTGAATTGCAGCTGTAATATTCTAGACAAATGGGTTCCAAAACTTTTGCTGAGGCAGAAATGTTGAAATTGACATCATGTGCTGTTTGAATCTAGATACACAAATTCACATACACTGAGATCAGGAGGTGCAATGGACTGCACTAAATGCTCCTTTTAGGTCTACTATGTGGTGGAATACTGTAATTATGTTAAGAAAGATCAGCTAAAATGTCTAAAAGACAGGCTTTCTTTCATTTCTTCTCACTATTTAATAAAAGAAATGAAGAATGTTAAACCTAAGCAGTAACTATTTGAGCTGTGAGTCACTGTCATGTTTAACTTAATTCAGCAATACCCAAACTCT
>JAUZSZ010000129.1:7815369-7828022 GCA_034780575.1 Labeobarbus marequensis
ACATGTGATTCAGAGCGTGGTCACGCTGAAGGCGTTCCCCTAGCGTTTCGACGCAGCTCGAGTTCCTGGAAGGGAACCACTAGACATCATTTAAGCCACAATCATTCAATTTTGATTTCCCAAGGTCTTTAATTCACTGAAATACAGTGAAATTCATTACTTATCTATTTCATATTACCCTGAGCCTTTTTACAGAGTATAAAGTGTCCTGGATTCTTATTCACTCTCACGTCCACATGGACATAGTCATGGTGTGGTAGTCATGATAATCAAATTTGCCAAACACCTACTTCCAGTATGTCCTTATGCATTGCTGCCAAAGGCTCTGGGTGTTTTTGTAATTATATAACTAATAAAGACAAGGATGGGATGCAATTACAAAGGACGAGACAAACAATCATCAAAGGAATTTATGTGAATCAACCATTGCTTACGTTGTGAAGGCGCCGTTCTGCTTCGCTCCACGATAGTACGAGTAGAGGTTAAACATTCCAATCATGAAGGCCACAAACACCATTATGAAGATCACCATGAATTTAAATATGTCTTTCACAGTCCTGCCCAGAGAGATCTGCAAGGGCCCAAAGCTCTCATTCGCCGGGAGGATGTACGCGATCCGAGAGAAGCTCAGAACCACTGCGATGGCATAAAGGCCCTCAGAGATCAGCTGAGGGTCTGAAGGAACCCAGTGGACGCGAGCTGAAATACGTACAAAGGAAGCTTGTTAAGGTTGAGCATGTTGTCTTTTCTATAGGTATTTCAAAAGGTCAAGCTGAAGGTATTCACCATAAAAAAGTCATTGATGGAAAAAAGTGTGAGCTGTCATATATAGATTTCTACTTGTCAGTATTGGTATTGCACTTCATTAACCTCTAAACCAAATGCATGTTTCATGGAACATCAGAGTATGCAGGGGTCCTAGGAAATGGATTTAATTGACAGAAATATTGAAGCTGACATTTTCTAAAAGGGACTGAACTTTTAAAGTTCATTTCTTCTAGTAATCAAAAAAGTTTGAATCCTTTTTCTGTAGTTTAGTTTTCATGTTTTCACATTTGGTTTTCACATCTTTATTTTCCTAAAATTATTGCTTTAATACTGACAGTGCCATGTCTGTCTTTACTATAACATTTATCTCTGAACTACACACTATTGTATTATGTATTTTAATCAGATAATCTATGCAAATAATGAAGACACTAATATGTTTTGTGAACAGTTTTTAGGTCAACTGTACATTCTGTGATTGAACTCACTACCACATCATTGTCATATCAGAGGAGAATATATCAGTGGGAAATACAAAAATAAATTTACAAATAAATAAAAGAACAAATAAATATAAATGTGTTACATTCACATTGGTAAATTCTTTTATCCAAAGCATCATACATTGTTTTGCAAAAGTCATTTCTTAAGTAATGTAGTAGAAATCATAATAATTTCTTTTATCATTTTTTTTAATGATAAGAAGGTCAAAAAAGGAAGTAAAAGAAGCTGCATGTGCCAGAAATTTTAGGAAAGTACCATGTATGATCTTCCTCAACTATAATTTAAAACAATGCACAAAAACAAAAAGTTTTGCAAAAATCATTTTTGCATTGCTGAAGTAATGATGTAGAAACCTTAAACATCTTTTTGACAGCATTACTCACCAAGACGATAGTATTCTATCTCAAGGGGCAAGGTAATGTTTGATAGATCTGTGTAGTGCTTGTCGACGTAACTCTGTGCAACATTTGCATGCCAAAATGCCATAAACCTAGCAATAAATGAAGTCACAAAAATGGCCAGCATTCCAAAGTCCAGCAAATTCCAAGGCTCCAGCAGATATTCCCGAGGACCCTGAGACCATATCTCTTTACATTCAGCCCAAATCATTCCTTTAATTGGAAGAAAGAGACAGATAATTAGAGTTCATGCACTCAAAGTCATTTAATGTCTTAAAATGTATTTCTTTTTTTTTTTAATTAACATTAGTGCTTTACAGATCATTTCCACAAATATTTGTAATAGATTTTGATAGTGCAGATGTGACAGATGTTAGACAATTCAAAGAGTTGTTATCTATGAATCATTGTGTTCTTGCATCAGTCATTTGGGATTCATTTTAGTACATCACTGTGGGAAACAGTAAAATGGAAGAGTATTTTTGAACCTTTAGTTTCGTATTGTTCATAGCAGGCTTTCCCATTTGATAGACCAGACATTTATGGCTCTATAGTATAATATAGGATAATATTGCTAATATTTATGTAGCCAAAAAGTAAAATATGCTTAGTTTTATGATCAAAACTCTGTAGTTTTTATTGTGGTGGAGAAACATATAATGCAAATAAACTTTCCTCAAGTCTGATCTATCTTATTTGCTACTCACTTTTTAACATTTTTTTTTTGTTTGTTTGTTTGTTTGTTTTTTTAAATATGTATAATAAAGTAAAGTTGATTCAGTCCAGTAAGTGTTCTTCTTAAAATACCACTAAAAATATAAAAGTTATTCTTATGTTTACTTCATAAAATCTTGAAAGATTTCAATGCAAAGAGACATGTGTACCACAACCTGAAGGGGGACAGTTTTTCAAATGACACTAAAAGGCCTTTGACTTTCTAAACAAAGTATAAAATATCAATCAGACAAGAGAAGACATACAGGTTTGCAACATCATGCAAGCGAGTAAATGATCTGATCCAAAATAAACGTTTGATTTGTTGTTGTGTAACACGGTGAGAGATGATGTCTGACCTACGACCCAGGAAATGATCAGCATTTCCATCCAGGTAAAAGGGGTGGTCTTCATGCGGAACAACTGGGAGGGGTGGTCGTGGATGGTCATATTTGGTAAGAGAGATGTCCCTTCAAAACGGTCAGCAGCATTCATAATGAGAAGGCCAAGAAAGATTGTGAAAGAAGCTGCGTGCGCCACAAATTTTAAGAAAGGACCACGTATGATCTTCCCCAACTATAATCAAAAATATTGCACAAAACAAATAAAGAATGTTCTGAAGTAATGCAATTTTAGTAAGAAATCAGAAACAGCATTGTGTACATCGTCTTATTTTCTTACTCATAATATCACATAAGCAGAAAAGAAATACAATGCCGTGGATGAATTCACAGTGACTAAAGGTTCAGGTTATTACAGTCTGACCTTGCTTGAGGGTGCTATCCAGTACAGTAAGGCCAGGATGGGAAGTCCAACCACCACCCCCAGAACCACCAGCAACTTGACAGCTGTGGTTTGCTGCCTGAGCCCTGACAGATTCTCATACCATATGGACAAAAGCTGCTGTTGGCAGTTTGGATGGGCTACAAACTGTGTGGGAAGCATCAGAGCAGGCAGAGATACAGTAAACAGATATGTTTATATTACTGTGCCATCACGCACAGTGATTAAGCCTTTGTATTTTAGCACTTAAGGCTACAATAGTTGAATCATTATTCATAATAATTATATCACTTACTTAAATCATTGTGTGAAATATTAATGTATTTTATGAAAGGAACCTACCTTTTTCAGCTCGTATTTGATGGCCAGTTTTAATCGAACTAGATTAGGTCTGCCGCCCTTGTCATAGTGGCCACCTGCCTCTGTGTCTCCGTTTAAAATGGCTTCCACCTCCTCTGTGTTCCGACACAGATCCAGAAGTCCAACTACAAAATCCTTACACTGCATAGACAGCTTCTTATAATCGTTCTGTGAAAGGAAATTAGTGTAGATCTGTTGAAAACATACCAGTATGATGAATATCACCTTAATGCTTAACATAAAATCTCCAAAAAAAAATCTTTCAAGAAATTCTCAGAAATAAGACATTGGTAACACTTGATATTTGCTTTCAATGACAATATTAAAAGGATAGTTAACCCAAAAATTTGTCATAATTTCCTTGCTGTTGGTTCGCTCCTATGGATGCAGTGTGATTTTTCAGAATTGTCTTGGTGTTTTTTTTTTTGTTTTGTTTAGTTTTTTTCTCCATACAATAATAGTGAATTGTCACCAAAATTGTGGTTATCAAAATTCTTCAAAATATCAAATTTGATGTTTCATAGGGTGAGTAAATGATGACAGATTTCTAAAGCAAGAATCACTATTACTATTGTTCATACTAGTTAGGGTTATTGATTGAACAAACCCATAAACCTAAGAATTACGCTTTGGCACATAACCTGTACCACAACATTTGTGCTACAGATGTGAATTATACCTCATTAAGAAGAAATCGTTAAGAAGAAATTTCCTTAATAATCATTAAGAAGAAATGTATTATAACGTTTTCCTGGAGGGTTAAAAATGGGCAAAAAAAGACTTTGAAGAAAGTTGGCATTGAAGGAGCAACCTGGGCCCTATATAGAAAGCAGACTATCTCAGAGATGGGGATTCTGACTTGAGACATAAGCAATCTCCCAGAACACTCTAGCAACTAACTATTAACACCCAGAACATCCACCAATGCCCTGGCAAACATCCAAATCACCCTTGAAATCACCTTCTAATGCCACAGTAACCTCCAAATTGATATTGCCATGGGAAGCACCACTCTCATTCTCTTTCATTTATCTTCAGTGGCTTAATGAAAGATATTGTAAACTGTTACAAACACATTTCTTAGCATTACATAGATCACAGCCACAGATTTTGCCATATGGTCCTCCTTAATGCTTGCAAAATGAATGTAACTGGCATGTTGTCTTGCACGTCACAGTAGAATTTTTTTTTCTTTTACTTTCTAGAGAGCAGTTTTACCATCTGTTAAAAACTCAATCAGCGAACAAAACCTTCAACTCATCAATAATAAAATAAGCAAGAAAAGCTGAGCCACCCACTCTATGGCAAAGGCTGCAGACTCACCAACTACCAAGCATGACTGTACACCCACATCCATATGCACTCTGCATAAAAAGTTAAGTTAAATAAAAAGAATAACTCTTAAACTCATTAGTCTAGCTGCTTGTCTTTTTTCTAATGTATTTCCTGCCTAATATTGTTATTACTCTATAGCAATTGATATTACCCAATGAAATGCTTGGTCAAACCCCATTACTGTGTTGACAATGACATATATCATATTGAAACATTAAGCTGGGATGAAAAATTCTTCCATGTTCCATTTTTTACAAACAGAATCTTCATTTTCTTCTCTTATATACTATCATGCTCACCTTGAACTCTTTTTCTATGTTGGCCAATACAGCAAGTTCATTGCTGAGCTCAAGAGCCGTCAGTACCGGGTCCTCACTGGATAGGGATAGATAGGCAGGGCTTGCCAACCCTTTGTAGGCATTGATTCTTGAACGCGAATGGCTAAAAGAGTCGTGCCTCTGGTGATAGAGGCAGCTGTTGCATTTGCAAAAGTAGTCATGTGGGCGTGCAATGCGGGCACCCCTCCTTAGCAGAATGTGCACGATCTCGTATTCATGGCAATGAGAAGCTAGTATAATGGGTGTAATATCATGGGAAAACCGAGTGCCATCCTCGTCATAGGCGAAGAAGTCGTCTTGCGTCTCTGCCTGGAGGGGGCTGCTAGTGAGTTTGGATGTGTCCGCAAAGGCCTGGTGGCCCAAAATGGCCTCCACTATACGAATGTAGCCTTTACTTATGGCTAAAAGCAGGGCATCGCCAATCCTGGCCAGATTCTCTTTCTTCAGCAAGAGTTCTGTCACTCCCAAGTGCTCATTGGCAACCGCAAGCTGCAATGCATTCTGGCCCATGTAGTCCACACAGTTGACATTAAGGTCGGGGAGTTCTTCTAGCATCCTACGGATGACAGGGATATTTCCATACTCTGCCGCCTCTAAGAAACGCTCTTCTGTTGGCGATAGTCTATTGTAACGGGTGTTGAACATGTAGGCCAGTCTCCGCATAGCCATGCGCCGGCTCTTAGCCAATGCGTGCCTCTGAAGGTCACCGTTGCTCCACCTATTCAAAAATCAAATCACAAAACAGATGTGGTCACATTAGCGACATTACAGTGAAATATTGTGGTCAAAAAGGTCCATTGTCTTTTGTCAAACAGTATAAAGCACAGCTCACACAGAAGTCACTTTCAAGCCAAGATGCTTTCTGTTGGTCAATGCAGTAAATTCACGCAACCAACCTGAACCTGTTACGAAATCTGCTTGAGGAAATCTTTTGACCTGACTTGAAAGTCTTTATCCCATGGATTCCTATTGAAATGACTGGATTATGCTCATGAAAATTTCCAGAACAGTGATAAATGTGAACAATGGTAAAATGTCACCCTCTGCTCGAAATAAGCAACTCATTAGAAAATCTCACCTGTGGCAACATTTCTGCAAAATAATATTACATTGCTTCTTACACGTTTTATGACACAATGTGTGGTCAGTTTTATCTGAAACAGATGATCGTGAATCCAACAACACTTTATTCTGTGGTTGTTAAAACTGCTCTATCGAGTTTGAAAGTACCACCTACAGCAGGGGTCACCAACTGGCGGGCTCCGGTCCGAATCCAATTTTTTATTTTTTTTGTGCAGGTCTTAAAAAAGGTCTTTAAAAGTCTGGAATTTAAGCTTAAATATCTTGCAGATACCCTGGTCTTGCAAAAACCATCAATTGTTTTTTAATATATATGTCCGGAGCTCGGCTGGTGAGGAGGGTTCATTACTGGACCTCAAGCCATTTTAGTTGAAGACCCCTGACCTACAGTAAACTACCCTAAACCTAACCAATGTGTTAACATAAGCAAATGTGAGATTAAAAAAAAATGAATTTTCTGAAGCAATCATGACATTTTAACTTGTTTCTATGAATCTTTAAGCTCTTTTATCATAATTCATGTTTCACGGGACAATGCAGTCAAAACGTACTGGTTTACAAATCATGCTCAATGGTAAAAGTGTTGTGAGGTCATACCATGACATTAAAAAGCAATAAAAGTTGTTGTCGTTTTACTGCCACTAGTGGTCATTTTTGTGGGAAAATCCAGTTAATTGTATGAATAGGAAGGTATTTTTAAACTGAACAAAAATGTAGATTGAGGCACATTTTTCAATCAAGCTTATGTTTTATGATATATTTTATATTACATTGCTTGGAAACAATGCTTTCTTTACATTATAAGTTATACAATATGTTAAAAAATATTGTTATATATTTAAAATATATTTTCCCCTTAAATAGCTTCAATATAGTTAGCTACTTTTGTTAGTAGCTTGACTGTAGTTTAACTACTTTGAATTCTGAGCAGCCTGCAGCTTGTCCATTATCATGCTACTGAACGAGTTGTATGTCAGAAAAAGATTAAAGGATGAGAATGTGCTTGATTGATTGCATTTAAATTGCTTAATTTTGTTGAAATACTTTGTTTATTTCTGCAGCAATGACAGCTCTGAATCAGAGCTCAATGATCCCTCCTCCCACACTAATGCTGTCTAGTTACTCAAGAAAATTCTCATTCCAGCAGCCAAAGGGCATAACTACTGTTATCAGTGTCAGTGTTCTCTGTTACATTTCAATCTATATAAACCTTTTCCTTATAAAATCCAAGAACTCTGAGATCTTGTTACAACTTCCAGTACAACTTTCTGTATGTTGAATGATAATAACCTAAGTAGGAAAGACTAGAGCAGACAGTATATGTGAGGGGCTAAATATTGGAGAATGTCAAATATTTCAGGTCAAATTGGTCATAGATTTACAAAAACATGCTGGAAGACTACACTGGTTTTTAAAATACAGACCATATAAAGACCACAAACGAGAGAGAGAGAGAGAGAGAGAGAGAGAGAGAGAGAGAGAGAGAGAGAGAGAGAGTTGACCCTTTAACACAAAATTTTACAGTTACTAAAGATTCGAACCTCGACTTCTCTGTGTGACAACTAGCCCCGGTCTACCATAATATGAAAGTAAATCCAAAAATCACATCAACATCTTAAACTCTTCCAGTTTGGCAGTTATTACCTTAATTCACCTTACACTGGGCCCAGCATATAAAGTTTGTCTGGAAACAGACATATGTAACAAAAAACTTTATTTTTTATTTTTTATTTTTTTTTATGTCAGTTCTTTGTATATAGCCTACTTTTTTTCAGTATAGGCCTAAAGATTTACTTTTTAACAACAATGCTGAAGCATTGTTTGACAAAGTATTCTATTCTATTCTATTCTATTCTATTCTACAATAAAGTAATTAAGTACGTAAATATAAAAACAATGGCGATGAAAAATAAATTGGTTAAAAATTTCCATAACTTTGCTAATAATGGTTAAATGTTGTAACATTTCTTCTAGCCTATTTATCTATGTGTTTATATGTATGAATGTACCCATGGATTGAGTAGGCGCTCAAAAAGTCAAATAAACAGCACTCACCTCTTGCAATACCGTGGTAAAGGATACTTTTCAAAGTCGCTGTTCATCCGTTGATGGACAGAAGTGTGTTTGACAGAAGTGTTATCAGTGGACATCGTCTTCATGAATCTCACACAGCTACTGATGCGCACGAGACAGCTGCTCACCCCAGCAATAAATGTGCCATACAAAGTTAAATGAAATTCTCCTCAGTCTTGTTTTCAATTAAATATGCGAATCCTGGTGTCGGTCTGGTCTTGGACGCGTATTGAGTGTGTTCACCAAATCGGATGTATGATGACGTCGTTCAATGAAACTGCCTCTTCTAGTTTGATTTGGTGATTTTTAAAGTAAATTATTGTATGATTTGAAAAGTTGTATCCAAGCTGAGAGAAATATTTTAAGCGGCAAAGAAATTAACTTTTAGGAAATATCAAATAAATAATCACTCTCATGATTATAAAGACAGTCAAAAATCTGTTTTATTACACATGGAGCGGGTCGCCCCCTCATGGGCAATGCCATGTTGACATGCATTTGTCAAAGGCTACTAAGAACAATACAATGATAATACTTTACAATGACTCAGTGTGTCTGACAAAGTGTGCAAGAAACCATTAACAACAAACAATCTACATACTACACACAAACATAACAATGGAACATGCATCAGCATCACAGTCCATGATCAGCATGATCTAATATGTGGACGCATGTAGTATGAGGAAAAACAGAGAAAAAAAGGAACCAAACAGGCCAAGATATTAATATAAACTGACATACCTGTATCTTTGGAAGGGTTTTTAATTTTCAAAATCGTTAACCAGACCAAAATGTCTAAATGTGGCCAAAATCATGGTAATAGAATTTACATAGATTGTCTTTTTAAAAGGATTATGAGGATTTCATAACTTTTAAAAAGAGTTTGAAAACTTTTCAAATCCCATATCAAAATTTTGGGTAATATACTAATAATAATAATAATACTAATAATTGGAGTTACCATCACTACAGCACTTTTGGCACGACTGTAATTTGACATCACAGCCAGGTCAAAATTTGCAGTGGCACTCTTGCTCATGTGATATTGCTTAAATGTAGCATCAGTATTTTTATTTACAATATAATGCAAAACCAAGTGAATAAAATCTAGATTTTCCCAACTATTTATTTATTTATTTTTGGTGAGTAAATCCTAAAAAAACGGAGAGTTGAAAAATAAAAGATATATCACAGAAGCAGAAAGTGAAAACAAAAACATATAAAAATGCATACATGTATATATCCAGTAAATGTATATATCATGTATATACACATGTATATATCAAATAAATGCGTAAATGAAGAAGTCATACAAACGCAAATTAAATAATTTAATGGGTTTCACAATAAAGAAAGAAAGAATGAGTGTGTGTTGTTTTAGAGTACTTTGAAATGTTCTTGACAGCGTGTATTTAAGACATCCAGGCAGGGGCCTGTTTACGGTCAACTCCAGTGAGAGACCGATCTGCGTGTCTGCAGACCAGCCTATATCTCAGCCATTTTGTTTCGGCTTCTCTTCGCTATGGCGGAGATGGACGACGGTGATGAGCCGGGTATAGTGCACACTCACAGCGGTTCTTCTGGATCTAAATCAGGGGGAGATAAGATGTTCTCCCTCAAGAAGTGGAATGCGGTAGCCATGTGGAGCTGGGATGTGGAGTGTGACACCTGCGCTATTTGTCGGGTTCAAGTAATGGGTGAGTGTTTTTCTTGCTAACCGGCTAGCTCAAATAGCATTTGTGTACATTTCTGTGATTCTAGCTGGTTTACCTCAACAGACCACGAATATGCAGATAACACTGCGTGTATCCGGCTGGTCCACTACTGAGTCTTTTATTGCAAAGTACACAAATAAAAACGAATGGCATTCTGCTGCCAACATAGACAACATTTGTGGAAGTCATAACGTAAATGCTGACTGGAACGTTGAAATGTGTTTATAATACATAAAATGCTGTGACTGAGACGATCAAACTTAGGTTCTAAAACAAACGCGAGAATCGAACCTTCCATCAGCAAAATAGCTACGAAATCATGATGTTGAATCGAATTTTAAACTCGCATATTTAAATTTTGGAGTGGAGTGATGGAATATCTACAAGAAACATTTGTATCCAACGTTTGTATTCACGTAGGACGCTCAAAAAATCGAATGGAACACTCGAACGTAACTAACGTATTTAAATACACGCAAATACCGCTTTAAACGTTCCAGTGAACCTGTGATAGTAAAACCTGGAATCAACTGTTTGAACACCCTTATGATGCTCCAAAATGACTGTTTGAAGGTATCTATAGTAATAGTAATAATAATAATAATAAAAGCTAAGTCAAAGGTTCAAACGAATCTGATGCCCAAAAGTGCAAAATCAATTGTGCAGTGTTTTCACACTGCCATTAACCCAAGCTATAGTCATTCTAGTCCCCACTTTTAACCCCGGGTAAAAAAAAAAACAAACAAAAAAAAAACATAAGGGTTTGTCACACCTGAAGTGGTTAACCCTAGGTAATTCTGGGTTATATTAGTTCATGTTTAGCACTGCTCATACTTTACCCAGGGTTAACAATTAACCCTGGGTGTTCATAAGCTGATGTTTCATGCTGTACATTGTGAACTCCCAGGTTAACATTCTTATTTGCATTTTTGCAGTGTCATTGTCATTGATTGGATGAATGCAGCATGTCACATGTTTACGTAAAGGTTCCAGAGTTGTGCATCTTTTCCTTAATCATTTTTCCACCCAGATGTTGAAACAATGCTGTTTATACCAAGCACTGTTTCCGTAAAGGTCCAGAACACATTAATGTGAGGCACACAAATGGCTGCCGGTTGCTAAGCATCTAGCCCTAACATTCTAACACCATATCGTTTCACACTGCAGTGTGGGGTTAACACCACAAAAATGCTGCTAAACCTGCCCTGGAGCAGGGTTTCATAACACTGGGTAGAAAGTGATGCTAACCCCACATCTAATTTACAAGTGTGAAACATACCTTTACCCTGCTCCAGAGCAGGATTAGTACCATTTTTGGGGTGTTAAAGGAATAGTTCACCTCAAAAACGAAAATTCTGTCATCATTTACTCACCCTCATGTCGTTTCTTTCTTATGTTGAACACGAAAGAAGATATTTTGAAGAATGCTGGTAATCAAACAGCTGATGGTCACCATTGGCTTCCTAGTATTTCTTTCCCTACTATTGAAGTCAATGGTGACCAATAACTGTTTGATTACCAGCATTCTTCAAAATATCTTCTTTTGTGTTCAATATAAGAGAGAAACTTATACAGGTTTGGAAAAATATAAAGATGAGTAAATTATGACAGAATTTTCATTTTTGGGTGAGCTGTCCCTTTATAAAGTGTTTAATTAGTCTTTATTTATTTATACCTCATTAAAAATAAATAAAACATTATACATTTATCTGAGAAACAGCAATTGTTGTTATCTTAACTTTATACTTAAAACAAATGGAAAAAATCTTTTGGTACAGACAAAATTCACTTCTGTTTGAGACACATTCTCTATAAAACCTCTAATGCATTATGGAGCATTTTAACAGACTAATTTAAATATGTAATAAAATGATTAAATATGTCTCAGAATGTTCCAATAAATAAATAAAAATTACAATGAAATATAAGAATAAATAAATATGGTGTGAAATAATCTTAAATGTGCCTTAAAATGAAAAGTCTCATGAAATGAAATACACCTTGAAATGAAATAATACAGAAAATACATTTCAGCATTCTTTGACATATTTATAATTTCATCATGTATCTGTTTAATTTATTCTGTTAAATTGCATTATAAAGCACTGTTGCTTCTCATGTAAATTGATCTTGTAATTTTTATTGTAACTGGAAAACGAGATTATTGTTTAGAAAATACACTAAGAATAGGATTTTTGCAGTGTATCTATACAAACAGACTAATATATTTAAAGAAATGTTTGATTATACATTAGACAAATATTGTAACCCGTTTCTGTTACCACATTGCCCCCTCATGTTCAGGTCTAACATAACCATCATTATCATCAATGAACACTCATAATTTTCTCTTTGATGCAAAACACTGATATATTCCTTGCAGTTCACCTTATATTTAAAAGTTATTCTATTAATAGTTGACTTTTGAGCTAAAATGAGGTTTAGAGGATGTTGTATTCACATGTGTCCCTATCTCTGTGTCATAGTACTCGCTAAGGTAAGTTTGGTTTGTAGAGTTTAGTGGGCTGGAAGATGCTGCTGGCTACTTCCCTGTTCCCTCCTCTGCTAAAGCTATGCTTCCT
>JAUZSZ010000129.1:8338091-8348714 GCA_034780575.1 Labeobarbus marequensis
TCTAAGTCAAGTGGATCTTCCCTATTCCATTGCTCATTGTGTTGTACTCTATGCATCAAGTAAAGTGAACGACTAGCTGCACCTTACAGTAAAGATAACTGCGAGTGATTGTACTTTTATCGTAACATAACACCAATACCACCATTTCAATCTGTTTGTTGCACAAAAATGCATTAATACCTCTGCTGATTATACTGATAAATGCTAAAAATGATTTTCCAGAATATACCAAATGTTTTACCTTTCATTTATAAAATGACATAATTTTGTGAAATACTTACAACAAATCATGAAATAAAAAAAATACAGTAACAAAAGTAACACATAACACAACTCATGTTATTAAGTATATCACAATGTTTTGTTAAAATTGTTGTAATATAGTAAAATGTAATAATGTTAGCCACAGCTATAGACTTATTAAATGTGGACATATTAAATTTAACACAAATGAAAACAAGGCTGCCAAAGATCGACGGGCAGTCCATGCAATAGGATGTATTCAGAGACTATTTAAAATGACACGTTTACATATTACAAATAGCTAATTTTATTTTTTGCACAGTATGTCACAGTTGCCTTGTTTTCATGTGTGGCACATTAAAAACTGCATCTACCACTGACTAAGGTTTATTGCAATGTTGGCTGGGTTTCCTCATTATCAAATGCCAGTTTTCTACAATTGGAACACAAGTATATTTCATCGCATTCAAATTTTTAAATATCATATTATTTGAATCCATAAATAATAAATACAAGAAACATGGAGAGGATGACTTAGAGAGAGAGAGAGAGCCAGAAAGGGAATGAGTGAAACAGAGCCCAGAGCTCCTCTTCCTCCTGAAACTGCAGACTTGTAAGAGGGAACTCTGTTTATTCATTCAGATTGTCTCTCTCACTATGTCTTTGGGCCTCCATGCTGACCCATCTGAGAAGCTCATTCCAGTTTCTCTGTCGGTCCTCCACACAATGCCGCATTCACAGTGTCCTGTCTGGGCCCACGTGACACCAGTGCCAGATGTTCTGAACTCTCCACCACCCTCAGCTCCACTCTCTGGAGATATGCTGGTCGCAGGTTTGTGCCCAAAACCGAAAGCCTATTAGTACAATGTCTGTGAAGGTGTTCATTCGTTCCAGGACATCAGGGAATGTCTGGTACTTCATTCATCTGTACCTGAACTTTGTTTTACATTTTTTCAAAAACTCCAGACAGCCTATCAGCTACTTATCTGTTTTGCATGCCTAATCCATCAGAAAGCATGTGCATGTCTACTCAAATATTAGGCTAATGTTTTTAGGCTAATCTAGCTAATGTGAACAATCAAGTTGATATTGTAATACAAAGACAATGCATATGTTATAATCGAGACATTTTATTTTCAACACAATGCTGTGACATTTGAAGCCTACAAAGTTGACAAGTTTACAAAAGCACGATGAAGGTGCAACAGTTTTAATTTTTTTTCCATAGTTTATATGACACAGATCATATATACAGTGTAAGAAATGCCCTAACAAATATACTAATAAAGAAATTAACAGCTCTGCACAGGTAATATACATGGTATAAGATGCCTGCTCAACAGAAAGGTTTTTATGAGCAAAAACAAAACTTAGAGACATGAACCATCATCCACTAGACCAGTCTTTAGAGACACTGACAGCGTGGTCATGCTGCTAAGAAATCAGAGTAGAACAACATAAAATTTGTAATTTGATTAATACCAATTTTCACATTTCCAGCTCTGGAATGTGAAAGTAAACTGCAGGGTAATCCTCATGGGAGACCATAGCAAAATTATGATGTTCCAAGTTGCATTTCTACAACTTTCCAAAATAGAAAAACAAACAAAAGATGAATTATAGCAGTCAGAAGAGATGAAGATTCAAATTTCCAGCTCTAGTGTTGCAGTATTTTTAACTAGTATATATCGTAATTTAATACTAGGCTAATATAGCATAAGATATGTGTTATAAATGCACTCATTGTTATTATTATAATTATTTAAATAATGAAAAAAATATTTTAAAAAGTTGATTTTAGGATATTAATTGTTCTGGAAATGCATCTTCACAGTCTGAAAAGGGTATATAGTCTGATTATTAGCAATACTATAGTATTATAATATGGTTATTATCAACACATTTTACAATATTATTACTATACTGGCTCATAAAAGTAACAAAATAAATAAATAAGCAGTCTTAAAAATATCTGTAACATCACACAGACCATGTATGGTGCATACCATGATACACTTTGCAAGGTTTTATTAATTAGTAATAACGATTTGGTTTTTCCAAGTGATTTCTGTATGGGGCGGCATCTTAAAATGCCTTTAAGTACAGACAAAGTCTATACTTAAATACAATCCACTAGCTAACAGATTTGTACTGATTTCCAAACTATCAACACGGTTTCAAAACCTGGTGAGCTGGTGTAACCTGACAAAGCTAAAAATGCTCTTTCTCACTAGGTTTTAAAACACAAGTCACTGGGTTTCTTTCGAGGGGCCCCGTTCATCTGCTCTGTCGCTGGTCCTCCACTAGGGCTTCCGTTTGTTTTGACTACATGATGTTGCCTGTGTGAGTGGATTGACACAAATCCCGGTCTGGCGTCGCGACCAATCGCGCTGAGCCGGTGACGCTTCGGAGGGCCGTCCGTCCGTGCGCCTGCATTCAACGGATGTGATAAGTGTTGAATGTACTGTACAGAGACGAAACCTGGACCATGGCGGAAGAAGACGACACGAAAATCCGGATTTTGCAGAGCCTCCGAGGAAAAATATGTAAGTGCGACACGCTGCTTGGATGGCGAGTTAGATGTGTGTGTGTGGAAGAGTGTGTTTAGATGGCTTTGGGAGAGAAAGAAAAGGGAAAGAGGGGCGCGGTAGGAGCAACACACACGCACTCAGCGCTACTGGATGGGGCTGTGAGAAACCTGCGCTGTTTGCCACATTTTGCGAACAGTTTGGATAAGTAGTTCGCTTAATTTTGGATATTATACGTTTAAATCGTCTTAATATCACCAGTGACAGATACAGCTCAGGCGTTTGCCCATTATCTGTGAGTTAGCAGTGGTGCTAACGTGCTCAATACCCTGGTTCCCCCTCACAGCCGTCGTATTTATTCACTTTTATGTTAGTACAAGAGTGAAATGTCGTTCTTTATTTACCCGTTTCAACCAAACCCGTCTTCATGTCACTGGAGTTGGCGGATGGTTGATTCATTCTTCCCCGGACCGAGGGTGTGAAACATACGGTGGGATCCTCGCCGAAATTTGACAAATTCTGAACTGGACGGAAGTCGTTGCATCGCTTTAAATAAACGACCATTGCCACAGATAGTTACCACATTTATAATTTTCTTAAAAACGATTTTTAAAATCATAATATAGTGTATTATGTATTATATAAACTATAACGTAATAGCTGTAACGCTGAAGTATAGATTTCAAATGACAAATTACAAAGTACGTACGGTAGATTAAAAATAACATATATTACAGTTTATACAATAACACTTTGTTCGCTTGGTATTAGCAGCTAAGTTACTGTCATTTAAAAAAGATTTTTATTTTATTTTATATTTTTTTTTAAATGACAGAGAGCTTCATTACTCTTTTTACCCTCTTTTGCAGAACATCCCACATTAAATTTATTTGACTTGCAGTCGTAGTAACTAGCTGAGTTAACTATGGTATAGTTTCTGTTAGGATATTTGATATATTTACACTGAAAAAAATCAAATATGGAGTTATTCCTACTCGATCTGACCCTTATTGGGAATGATTTGTATAACCCAGTATAGCCAGGTTGCTTATATAAATTGTAAGAGTTTTTGCCTACTTGTACCACGGGATCACAACAAAGTACCATAGGACTACAATGATCATTGGACATGATACCGTGGTATTACCATATTATTTTTGGCATGATACCACAGTAATAACATGTTATTCTTTAAAAGGATCATTTAAATTCCAATGTACATGTGTATCATCACCATTCTTCATATTTCACAGTACATAGTAAAAATGTTTTGTCAAGTAACCTAAACATGTTCTTCGTGTAACAACATTTGAATTACATTGTTAACTATTACAATTACCGTTGGATACAATTAGTATAAAATGGTACATTTGATACATGTCACATTTTTGTAAAGGATATGACATGACAGCTGATACTGACACTATCGGGGCAAATGAAAGATCGCTGTGCGTCTGAAATATAATTTTGACATGTCAGGTGATTTGAATAGACTGAGCTGATTTAAATTTAAACTCAATTTATTTAGAGGTATTGTCTTAACACTGCCAAAATGATTAGTGCTTATGTTTTCACTGTTTCCGACCCCTCACCCACCAAAATACAAAAAAACAACAAAAAAATTGAACTGAAACCTTCTGTGTTGCAAGTGAATTCGTGGTAAATCGTCGCTCTCTGGAAGACTCACTGGAAGCCTCATAGCCACATGATATTACATAATTCATGTGAAGTGGAGTAGCTCTTCATTTTATGGGAGTATAGAAAGAAAAAAATAATGTAATGAAAAATATGTCCTGTGGTACAAGTACAAAATCTGGTGTAGTTTCAGCACACATAAACATAAATAAATAAAAAACCAAGATATAGTATCTCTTTGATACCTGAAAACATGTCATAAAATCTCTATCGAGATTTATCTCTGTATTAAGTCTCATGTACAGCTCTTTATGCCTATTTTTATTACAACTGTGTGTGCATGCTTATGCGTGTGAAAGTCATCGCTTTTATCTTTCCACCTGGATGAGGGTAGGCTTTTCTGATTACAGTAACAGCTCAGTAACCTGCCTTTGCTACTGTACTAAAACAGCTGTCTGCACTGGGGATGTGGGGGCATTCAGAGACAGGGAGTTTTTTGGAAGTCACTGTGTGTAATTGGGACTTTTAGGACATTTGGATAACTTGAAAGTCCCAACCTCAGGTCAATTCCAATAACGTGTATAGTAAAGCGATAATACTAATAAACAATATGAGTGAATAACTTACTGTTATGTGAATTGGATGTAGTTTGGAGTGACAGTATATTTATAAAATCATAAAATTTTGTTTCGTATGATCTGACAGAATTACACTCTCAGAAAAAAAGGTACAAAAGGGATGGTCCCTGCACTTTTGTACCTTTTAGGTACTAGTATGTACACTTTAGTTACTAATATGTGCATTTAAGTTCCCAATATGGATTCTTTATTTAGGTACAAAGGTGTACCTATTGAAAAGTTATCGCCCAGGTGACAGCTTATGTACCTTTATTTCTAAGAGTGTTGAATAATTAGTTATACTAACAGAATATAAAACAGTTGTGTCATGTTTAGTGCATTAAAAAAAGTTACACATGCCTTCAGGAAGAATTGAGAAAGTCCTTAGGAAATTACAGAGTACTGTTAAATAATTTCTCTCTTCTTTGTAAATGCTTAGGGAAGAACAAGGTACTGTTTACTTTTACAGTATTTGACCTGACTTTCCTGTAATTTTAAGTTTTTTAGTAAACAAACAAACAAACAAAAAAATGATAATAAATGTCTGGTTGTTAAAAATGCCTGAGCCTTCCTGAAGAACTGTTTCTTTAAAATTGCACTTAACTAAAGTCTTCGATCAAATCACTTCCTACTCAGTCCTTTGCTTGCCCTTGCCCAAACGATGAGGATCAGGGCAATGACACTCTGTAAACAGAGACATGTCCCATGACATCAATCATGCGCTATCAAATCAAATTGTCCGAAACTCAAAGGGGACAGCGTGACTGACGTGACACTGAACAGTTGATCAGCTGCTAAATGTTATAGTTGTGCAGTCAGTCTGTGGGTTCTGTATTACCACACTTGTCTAAATGCATGGTGTGGTTGGCTCTCGTCGTCAGCCATTTTTATGAAAGGATAAAGGCATTCATTTGTTTACTAGTGTTTTGTAGTTGGTTGACAACAACTGTTATGTCTAATAATGGCTACTGCCCATTGGTCTGTGAGGTGAATGAATACAGCTCAAAGGCTTTTTCATTCACAAAAGCACACCAAGGTTTCAGAATGACTGTTATGTGTACGTAGGCCACTGTGTGCAGTGCGTCACACTGCAGTGATGTCTTTGTCCATGTAAGTGTCCTAATCTGGACGTATGTCAACACCACGCATAACCACAAATTGGGTTACAGCCTCGACAAACACAATTAAACCATTCTGTGCATGCATCATTTATGATGTTATTGATTTAAGTAATAATATTCATCTGCTTAAGTCACTGAAATCCCTTCACTTAAAAAAAAAAAATCTGGTATTGATTCAGATTTGGGCCCACAGTCTACCAGCAGGAACACTATTACTATGTTAACTAGTTGCTTATTAGCATGCATATTATTACTAGCTTATTAACTGTTTATTAGTACTTATAAAGCATTCTGCATGATCATATTCCATATGTCCATATTCTAACCCTACCCATACCTAAATATAACTACTACAACAACTACTTACTATCAATGAAGCAGCAAATTAGGAGCTTATTGAGGGAAAGCTCTTAGTTAATAGTGAATATGTGTTTCTTATTCTAAAGTGTTAACTTTTCTAATATACTCATAATAAATGGACCAAATTGTATAGTTCACAGTTTTGCAGAGGAATGATAATATAATGATTTAAATAGCTTCCCTGAAGCAGTCATACTTGATTTGACCGTTTTTAATATTAGCTTGTGAATTGACAAGGAAATCATTTGGATTAGGGCTTGGCGATATGAGCAAAAAATATATCATGATAAAATGTTTTAAATCAGTTGATATTGATAATTATCACAATAAATTTTAAATCGAGTTTAAAGGCAGATTTTGTCTCCTGAGTGAAAGTTGTAGAGGCCAGACCATTAATTGTGGGTTTAAACTACTGTTTATGGTCGTAATATGACAAACGCTTCATGTTTTTGATTTTTTTTACACTTTTCCAGTCATTTAAAATAAATATTTTAAACGAAAAATTAATTGCTTCGTTTCTGCATGTTCTAATGAGTGATATTGTTTCAAATCATGAAACAGGTTTGTGTTGCCAGACTGTATATTCCACACAGTTTGCTGTGCAGGCTGAAATATTAATAATATTACATGTTTGTCTCTTAGAAATGCACATTTGACAGTAGCTTGAGTTGACAGTAGTAGCTTGAGTTGGATGCAGATGTAAATTTGTGTTCATTATCAAAATCAGTAACAACATGGTAACAACCTCATTTTTATATGGTGAAATTAAATTATTCTGGCTTGTTGAATTTGATTAACATAGCACCTCAATACTATGGTAAAGGTATTTGTATGAAAAATAGTAGTCTAAATTTAGTATAGGCCTTAAATGCACAAACACTATAGCTTAATCACAAAATAAAAAAAATAAAAAATAAAAAAATTATATTCCATTACTCCTTTAATACATTAAATACATGTCTGTATTAATAATATTACAATTCCCTAATTCAGGTTATTTTTCTTTAGGATCAACTTTGAAAGGGAATGTCATGACAATACAGATGCTAAGCATGTGAAAACCATTTAGAAGACCTTATCAACATGCTAAAAGTATCTCAGAACACCACAGAAATATGCAAATAAACAACTCGTAACACCTTGTCAACATGCTAAAATTGTCTCAGAACACCACAAACATGCTAAAACTATTCTGAACACCTTAGTAGTATGTTAAAAATTCTCTCAAAATACCTTAGCATTGGCAAACTTTTTTTGTGAGAAGTTGAGCCATGAATCTTTCCATTGGAAAGTGTAGTGTACTAATTGGTACCCTCATGGACTAAAAGACTCACTCTGATGTTATGTTTTTCTTTTCTTTTCCCCTCTTTTTGCACACAAACAGCCACATTTACATGTGGTCACCAGCACCGGCTATCAGCAGGTGTGCGTGCACATATACAAGCAGCAGGAGGAAATGTTTGCTTGTTGTGATGTGTTGGAGAACTGTGAAGCATTCAGTAGTATACTAATAACAGCCGACAAAGAGGAACTAAACTAAGGGCTGGCTCTAAGGGGACCATCTTACAACACACTCTTACGACTTTATAATGGCCACATTGTTCCGGTGTCAACCAATTCTGATGCCCTTATTAGAACATTTCAGTACTAGACAAGCGTGATAGTCGATTATATTTATACCACTATACAACTGTTTGTTTTCCTGTAGTGAGCATGAAATCAGTTTCGGTGTTTTGTGGCTTTTAGTTCATGTTTGTTAGTTTGGAGGTCATATAAATGCTTGCATACGGCTAAAAGTTATCTTTCTCTAGAAAAAAAAATAATGATGACTCATCATGCACTCATGGGCGTGTCTAAACTTTTGTCCAATGAAACCTAGTAGCAATAGCATAGCATGTAGCAAACTTTGATTTTGTGAACTGTGATGTAAAGTCGGTTATTTTAAAAAAGAAAACATGCTCTTTGATATGTCTCGCCTTTGTCAAGTGATTTCATTGGGCCTTTAAAGGTAGCAAACAAGCTGAGGTTGTTGTTTAAAACTTGTGGCTCACACTCATTGACTCATAACCTTCTGACCGCTTACTTCATTCACTCTCAAACTTCATCTTTCACTTGTGTCTTCATACTTCTTTCACAATAACTATTTTGTTACAAATAGTTTTGAGCAACACATTAAAAAACTATCCATAAAATCATACCAGTATGTTTTGTGTCTGTTGAATTGGTTGCTTGGGACAAAGATCAGTTAGGATATCAATCAGTGTATGAAAATATTTGACCGCTGAATGTCACAATTCATCAGTCAGAAACAAGTATTCAAGAGAGCTGTGTACAAACTGTATTTATTTCTGAGATGAATCCATGCTAATATGTATGGTTGAATAACACATACTGTTAAACAGATTATCAGTATGTTGTTAAACAGTAGGCTAGTTACAAATACAGTGTAGCCTATATTAGTTCTAAAGTTAGCTTTTCTGACGATTCATTATTTTTAGAGGAACTGCAGGTTTTTTTTTTTGTTTGTTTGTTTGTTTTTTTTGTTTTTTACAAGGACTTCGCTAAGTTAAATTATTATGAGCCTAGCTAAATTAGGGTCAAAGATGGGGTCAAAAACTAACCAACTCAGTGTTTCCCCTTCCGGTCTGTCCAGAGGGGCTAAGTTAAGATCTTCTAAAAGCAGTTAGAGATGGCGTCACTCGGGTCTCTGGTGTTGCTTCTGAGCGATTCAGGGCAGGAGGGCTTAGCACAGAGCTCAAGAATCGCTTTAGTTTTCACAGTCAATGGCACTGGGATTAGACATTAATAGTTCTTTACAGAGCTGAAGCAGATTGACGCTGTCACCTCACACACCCTTAGCAGTGCATTGTGCTTACACAGCTAACACTAAACAGTCTCTGCTTTTCAAGCACAGGGATGTGATGCAACACTTTTCATGGGTGAATTTGATATTAACTAACTGTTGTGTAGGTCATATTGTGTCCTAAAAATACGAATGGATGTTGATTTAAACTATTTCAGACAGTTGCCATCAGAGTAGTTCTGCATAAAATGAACCCTCATGGGGATCAAGATGCTCTTTCTCCTCTTTAGAACCAAAAGCAATGTGTAGATCCCCCCCCCCCCCTTTATGCAATGCTTTTAGGGTTGATTTTGTAATTCTGATCAATTGAAATACTGTAAAATACAATAGAACAGAACGATAAAAAAGAGACTTATATTTTTAGCTGGAAAAAAAAAATCAAGATTAAGCTAAATATTTTAAGCCTAAAAGTGTGTTGAATTTTAATGATGAAACTGGGCAGTAAATGATCAAATTCTGTGGAAACTATCAGATATTTTATTATATAGCTGGTGTGATTTGAATCATATCTTTTCATCGGCCCAGATGATTTCACAGAAATGTATCCAGCATGGTTGCATTTTTTTTACACAGTTTTCATGCATGTTTGTTTATGCCTATGAATGTGTCTAAGTATGAGTGTATGCATGTGTGTGTGTGTTTGCATGTAGGGAACTCCAGAGTTTGTGTGAAGCCTTGTGTAGCTTGTTTGTTCAGGCCTCACAGTTGTGGTTTGTATTCACTTCCGTTGCTAAGCATACAGTGCTACACATGTTCGCTTCTCTACATTACACCTGTGTGTATGTAGTGTGTGTGTGAGAAGAGAGGGTTAACTGTAGGGCATTGGCTGCTATCATGGCTCCCTGCGGCAGTGTGCTCTTGGGAATTTAGTTTCCTCTGAGTCTTTATCTGTGTTGACTGTGAGCATCATTATGAGCTGCTCAGGGTTGCATTTGCTGTTGTTTTCTGAATGGTTCAGGGGAAGAGGTGTGTGTACCGGAAACAGAGACTGTGTAATTGCTAAAGGTGTAAGTTGCAGACTTTGTGCATTCAGTCTCTGTTCCCTAATGAGAAATGAGAATTAAGCATCTTCTGTACGGTGAATTTTCTTACCAGAGTTCTTACAAGGTCAAGAAAATATGATCATATCACCCCAATTTTACAGTCTCTGCACTGGCTACCTATTCAGTTCCGTATCAGTTACAAAATATTATTACTTGCCTATAAGGCCCTAAATGGTTTAGCTCCTGCGTACCTAACTAGTCTTCTACCACGCT
>JAUZSZ010000129.1:8396588-8407140 GCA_034780575.1 Labeobarbus marequensis
ACCAATGGAGAACCACTGATCTAAATAAACTAAAAAAAAAAAAATCCAACCTCTTAATATGTGACATCAAATTAAAGTGTACTTAGCATGATCACTTTGTTCTTTTAAAAAGACTTATTAGCAATATGAAATAAGAAAATGTGAAAAATAATAATTGGAGAACGCAGGAACCAGCAAGCCTTGCTTTCTTAGATTTCGTCATATCAGAGAAAGCAAATTGAATTCTGTCACACCTCAAACTCCACTGTAACATTCCATTCTGAACAAGCAAAAACACAGGTAAGACTACAGGGCACCAGTCTACATTTGTGAATTTTAAGTGATGTGCCTCTCAACCAGATATATATTTTTGTAATCATGAAATTTTGAAAGCTGAAAGATTGTATTGAGCATTGATAAAGAGGGAACACAGTTTGCCATTTCAGCACGAACAATTATGCAACGTTCAACATTTGGTCATGGTGTCAGAATATATATGTTTGTATTAGGTCCATCAAATATGTCTAATTTGTGTGTATTTATATTTTCTCACATGTGATGTGTAGATGTTTGTAGCACACTGTGAACTGAATGTTGTCATGATATGTTGATGCAATGGTACATGGATGTTCATCTGGTACTCTGCGGCTCCAGTGAGCTTCAGTAGAAATGTGGTACTGATCATCCTCACTTCATAACTGTGGTAGAGCAAAGAGCCATATAGGCTCGCTTAGCATTGTGGTGATACCGCAGACCTCCTCCATTCATTAGACTTGTCAGATCGAATTGAGTGGTTTCTGTGTATGTGTGTAATCCCCAGCCATCTCTGATCTGGCCATATTTTCATCTTTGGATACAGAAACCATTACAACCAGCATCCAGTGGCCTTTATGACCCCCAACCCCCTCCTAGACTAAAGGTTCTTCTTTAACATTCCCAATTTAGCACTTATCTTCGAGTCGATGGAACAATGCAGACAATGTCATTTTTCTGTTTCTTGAATGTGTATCGGTATGAATCTACAATCACCATATCATAAGAACGTTTCAAACCATGATGTGCTCCTGTTATGATGTTTGTGCTCGAATTCCACCCCATTGCCATAATTGGGTCTGCAAGTTGCCTTTTGAAAACCTTGTAGTTTAAATAATGCATTTCTTAAATTATTGTATTTTTAGATCAGTAATGTAGGTCTGTAAAACTGCTATAAATATTTGCACAAATTTGACCACTTTTTTTTTTGTCTACCATTCCCATTCCTCTTCCAATGTATTACTAATTGTACTGGACATGTTTGCTTCATTTTGTTATTTAAATGTTTTTATACCATTATTTTCACAGTACAAGCTCACATAATTCATGTGTTATTAGTTCTGTGGAATTAATTTGCAATAAATATATTGTTTGTGTGCTTCTGTTGTGTGTGTGATATCTATACCAAAAATTAGATTTAAATACAATGATTTTCACAGGTCAGGTCATTTGTGGCACACTCTTATTGTAATATATATTTATAAATCTGACCCCATGCAAAACATTTGGACACCTTAGTCATAATTTAAAAATATACATTACATACATATATATAAATTAGGAAACAAACAAAAACACAGTGACAGGGGTTCCTGTATCATGAAATTGCAGAAAAGACAGAAGGAAACAATTAAACCTTCACATTGCAAATAATATCACAACTGGCCGACTAATCAGTATAACAAATAAGATACATAAAATCAGTTGATTTGTGTTTTAAAAGGAAGAAAGAACTTGGCACGTTTTAATAAACTGCGATGACCAAGATTGTTCAGTTTCTCAAGAAATGCTGAGAAACCTGTAAAATATGAACTCAATTGTCTTTACAGTGCACATGGTGGTTGCATGTGGATTTCACTGGACTGAATTGGATACATGTGCAAACTCTTCCAAAGTCCAGATTTCTGTAGATTTCTTGTCCGACCTTTTCCCGCGGCCTTCAATCTATAAAAATTCTGTGCTGAGTTTTCCTACCTCTCCTTACATGAACTGTGATTATTTGTGTATTATCAGAGGCTGGGAAGCGGTCCAGTGCAAATGAAAACGTACAGCACAGTATTGTCTGTACGTGCATGTACAAACGTTTTCGTCTCAAACGTCTGCAGTCAAGAATAATAAGTGATATCAGTCGAATTTAAACATTGCAGAGGATAAATAGTAAGTCTCATTGATTGTAAAACCATATGGTTCCACTTTATTAGTATCACTGCAGTAAAATGGTAATGTGGGCTTAAATGAACAAATTCTATAATCGCCCTACGCTTTTATCGATCACAAAATCCCCAGCATGAAAAGTAGTTAGTTTTAAGCACATCAGATGTCTGTATATCCCTTAAAATATTGATTTTGGTCTGTCCCATCGCAGAGATCTTGACCTTCTCGACTGTATTCCACAAAGAAATTCCCATAACGTCATCATTTTGGCTTTTGTTGTAATAAAAATTCCCCAGCATTGAAGTAATTATATATTTTGTTACAGTGTAAAATGTATAGAAAATATAAGTTTACTAATAACTATAAACCAGCATTTTGTTTCAATGTTTTATCTAAACTCTGTTCAAAGTATAAATTTGTAACATGGTTACCTTTAAAAACAATACACCTTATATAAATAAATGTACAATAAAAATGTTGGTTGGGCACATTTTTGTACTCTGTTTGTGTAAAATACAATACCTGTAGAGAGCTGTACAAAGCTGGAGTCTAAATATTGAAATTCACAATTGTTTGCCAAAGTTAAACCAATACAAGTTTTCAAGGTTTTTCCAAAACAGTTCAGTTTCAGTTCAGTTGGCCTTCGCAAATGGGCGAAGGCCAACAACAATACCAGTTCTCTGTCAAAGTTACTGCTATTTATAACAATACAGAAACACGAAATGTGGTTCAGGAAACTGCAATGCACATAACACGTTCAACAAATTCCTACAGACCATAAACAAGACAGGAAGATACATAAACAATAGCGGAACAGAGAATATTTATATAACTAGTTATTGTACAGTGAGGTGATGTAAGGTTTGTGTATATATAATGACTGATGACAAACAGATTTCTGAATGCAAAAAAAGTCCATTTTCCTTCTGGACCTGGATTTGGGACACTGAGGGAGAGCTGGTTGTTGACTGTTGAGTGGCTGAATTGAATTGAGTGCTTCTCAGATTCTGGCCTGATAAGTGAGGTTTTATTAAAAATAAAGGTGGTCTTTCACTTGTATCATTCAGAGTAAATATCCATTGTAACTGTGTTCTCTTCACAATATTTTGCAGGGCTTTCCTGTCAGATGTCAAGCCAATGCAGACTTTTCATCTGAACATGAACATTTGTGAGATTCATTTTACGAGGGTTTTAGGTTAAATTATCTTGTTTTTCTTTGGATAATAGTTAAGTCAAATATAGTCCACACATACACATTGTTTAAAGGCAACTTTACAGAAATATTGTGATGTTAATGTTTATAATATCTTCATATGCCTCACAGTCACATTTTAGAGCAGATTAGAGCTGGGAAATTATATATTTTTCATTTTGCAATGATAAAAGCAATCAAGCAGTTGAGATATGATATATAGATTCATCCTTAAATATATCATTACAACCAACTGGCTAATCATTAAATCTCTTTTCATAATATTGCTATTATTACATTTCTTCTAATAGAAAAGGTTATTTTTATAAATGTATGAAATGTTCAGATTTCTATGATAAGGTGATATTAAAAATTCACACATTTACATAGACTAATAAATTAATATTTCAAATTACACTTTTAAATAATTACAAATGCCAGATGTATTTACATTCTGCAAAAATCTGATTACAGCTGGTATAAGTTTCCCCCGGGGTAAATTTAAATTAGAAATTTATTTATTTTTAATAATATATTAATGATGCACCATCATGATCCTTTACATGCTAATATCATCTCTTAAATTTTACAGTTGAGCATTAAGTGCTCACTGTTCTTAAAATTCTCCAACAATTTTAGAGCACAGGGAATAAAGGAGAGTTCATGATGTTTAGTTTTACTCCTGGGTACAACAAATGTCTTGTGCCGCCGAAGAGAATAAGTAGGTGTTGGAGCCGTAGGTGGGAAACATTGCAGTGGAGATGAACTGTCCTTGAGTATTTTAGTAAGAGTACATATGGTGGCTTCCTCACGCCTCTCACTCAATGTTGGGAGAGTTGAAGTCGGAATGCCTATTATCCGACAGCATTGCTTTTGGATCCTCTCTAACTCCTCAGAAAGACCTTTAGGTAGACCATCCCATACTGGACTAGCATACTCGAGAACTGGCCGAATAAAAGTCAAGTATACTTGCACTAAGACGTCACAAGGAAGGTTCGCTTTTTTTGCAGCGCAAAGATAGTATATTCTGGGGCACACCTTCGAAATCATGTACTTAATGTGGCCATCCCATGACAAGTCAGAGGATATTTGAACTCCAAGCAATTTAAAGGTGGAAACTCTACTAATTGCATGTCCTGAGATAACAGGAGAGGGAGGGGAGGGAATGTTGTCCTCTCTCCTGGCACTAATTACCATATCCACAGTCTTAGCTCCACTCATTGCTAATGTAAATTCCTTTCCCCATTCCACTACAGAATCCAAGGCCTTCTGAGTGAGTACAGGTAAAGATCCCATTAGAAACTCTGTGATTGTTAGATCATCAGCATATTTCACAGGTATTACCGAAGGAGGCAAATATGAATCCAGGCTATTTATGCATATGACAAAAAGCAGAGGGGATAGAAGTCTCCCTTGAGGAACACCAGCTGGAACTGGAAAAGAGTTAGACACACAAGAGCCCCACTTCACCCTCTGCTCTCTGTTACTCAGATAGCTCCTTACAATAAGCCAAAGGGGTCGTCTGACATGCAAGTCAGCTAAGGAATGTAGCTGTCGACAATGTTCAATTGTGTCAAAAGCTTGAGTGAAGTCAACAAAAACAGCATGTATATCCATTATGGGAGAGCTGTTAAGTGCTTCATGCCAGTGCTGCAGAATTTGAATCAAGGCAGTGTCAGTTGATCTGTTCCTCATAAAACCGTGTTGTGATGGTTCGATCTTAGTAACTGTATCCTCCAGAATGGCATCTCTGAGGATTCCTTCAAACACTTTTCCAACACAGCTGAGTAATGAGATCTGGCGATAATCTGCTGGAAAACTAGGCTTTGCTTTTTTAGGAACAGCTTTGACTATAGCCTCCTTCCATTGTTTGGAAAAATGTTATGCTGGATGCATGTATTGAAGATGTCACATAACACCGGTGCCAACTCTTCATGAAAAGTCTTTAGCACCCAAGGAGGAACGCAGTCGGGACCAGCAGCCTTGGCTGCATTCACTTTACGGAGTCTAGTCTTAACTTGTCCAATACTCAGAGGAGGTACACTACAATTTGACAACTTGCAGGTAACTTCTTCCTCAGGCAAGGAAATGTGGCTCGCATAATTCCACACAGAAGCAAAGTGCCTAGCCAGAGTGTCACACTCACGTTGCATGATATTTAGATCCTGAGACACTATGTCACTCTTATCTCCTTCCATCCCCATTAAATTCTTCACTGACTTAAACCATTGTTTTGGCTTGGAGCATCGCAGTTCCTCCATCTCATGCTAGCAATATTGTTTCTTTGCATCCTTAATTTTCTTGGCAATGAAACTTAATATCTTAATGATTTTTGACATAAAAGAAAATAAAAGAAAAGAAGATCATTTTGACCCATTCAATGTATTTTTGGCTATTGCTACTTAAGACTGGTTTGGTGATCCAGGGTCACATATTGATTTATCTATGACAGGTCTAAACCAGCCAAGGTACCAGCACAAAAAACACATTCAGCATAATATTTCATTATCATTATCAACAAAAATACCCCAGATATACTGAGATATAAATCTTAATATTTTTGACATTGTGGGGGCATTTCAGGCAACACAAGGAAAACAGCTTATAAATCATAGTTTATTGATTAAAACTCAATTTTAGTAAAGGGGGCCAATTTAACTGTTAAGACAACGAATTTGAACTCAGCGCACACACATTCTGGCCATGTTCAAATGTGTAATACTTTTTAAAGCAGATTGCTAAAATGCAAAAAATAAAATGCCATTTGGAATTTCTAAAATCACTTTAAAAATGCAATGTTTTTTTTGTTTTGTTTTGTTTTGTTTTTTAACCATAATGTTATTAAACCTTTTTTATTTACAAATTATATGCAAACTGGTTTTAAATTTCAACTGGTTTTTAAATTACGGTGGCCGAGAGAGCTGTAACTTAAGAAAACACATGCAGATAGAAAAAAACACCAGTAAATTATGAAAACATATTCATCAGTTTGACAGCTCATGTACTGCAAATTCTCACAGTACAAACAAATACAGAAACGTGCTGCAAATGCAACTCAAACAAATACAGAAACGCACTAAAAATATGCAGAATGCGGAAATACAGAAATGTATTGCAAGTAGCACAGACCACAGTGGAACCCTTACAAAAATTAACCATGGTTTCACTACAAAAAAACAACAACAACAAAACATGGTTACTTATAGTTAAACCATGGTAACCATAAAATAACCATGGTTTTTCTACAATAACCATAGTTTAAATAGTTAAATACAAATTATATTTGTATTAAAACTGTGGTTATTGTAGTCAAACATGGTTACTAGAATTTTACTATAATAAAACCATGGTTAGTTTTTGTAAGGAAAATGTTTCAAGGGGACCCCAAAAACCCTTATTAAAATTTAATATGGTAATAAAAGGGTAGTAAACATTATTTTTTTTAGTATTATTAATCACAGTTGCAGCATGTTTATTTGGTTGTGTTGCAAGTATTTGCAGCACGTATGTGTTGTCAAACAGATGAAGATGTTTTCTTAAAGGCGTGGTTGATTGCTATTTCACTTTTTTAATGTTATTTAGTGTCTAATGTTGCTGTTTGAGCATAAACATCTGCAAAGTTGCAAAGTATATCATATCGTCTTTTACAATTCTATCAATTTAATGCTTTCAAAAATGGCTCGTAGGGACTACAACGAGTTACTTCCCATCCGTTACGTCACGAACCCAGATACACCCCACCCCCGGGAACAGGCAATAAAGGGGGCAAGGCCATGTTGCACTGCTTTAGAGAAGAAGAAGAGAAAACTAGGGGAGCATGTAAAAATCTATTCATATATGACTCGCGATTCTGTCTTCTAACGATTCTAATGGATTCACAAGTTTCAAAATCAATGTTCTAAAGCAGCGGTTCTTAATCCTGTTCCTCGCATCCCCTGCTCTGCGTCTCTCTCTCTCTCTCATTCAGATCATCAGATCAGCTCCAACAAACTGTTCCATTTATACACTTAATTTCACGCAGCAATGGGAAGCTGTATTAAAGCTTTAATCGGGATAAAACCATATATTAGAAGCTAACAGAAGCAGTATCACTTACAAATAACAGAATATCTAAAACAACAAACAGACATATCATTAAGAGCCGTGCTTGCACAAGTTCTGCGTGATCCTCTTCACTAATATCCTCTGCCTCTCAATCGTCTCAAATTGATAAGCAATATAAACAATGCCATTGTTTACAATACAACCGGAGCACATGCTGCTGAGCTGAGGGGCGGGACGCCAATCACAACACACTAACCAATCTGAGCCCATCACTTATTTCTGAGGGAGGGGCTTCATAAAACCAGGAAATAATCGGGGCGTTTATCAGAGAAGGGACAGAGCGCTATAGAATAATTTGTGTGGAAAATAAAGCATGAACACATGTTTGACTGCACCCCATAAAAAAAATTAAAAAAAACAGCCACCCCTTTAATTTGCTGGTGTTTCTTCATTTGCAGCACGTTCAGCTCTCTCGGTCACCGTAGAAGTTGCAGTCACATTCTCATAATGGTTCCACACATTTCCTGCTATTCATACCTTGGCTTAATCCCATTTTTGGTATAAATTGAAGATGATGGTGATAAATGAGAAATGTACAGTTTTATACATCACTCAGTAATCCTATCATCTGGACAACTGTAGGGTAACCGCCCTTAAAAACAATTTTTGCAAGTTCTAGACTTAGCTAGTGTTGCCCGAAGAAGAAAGTGTGTAGTCTCAAAACATCTCCTTGGAACTATCGGTCAACAGCAGATGGCAGATTTGTTTTTAAACAAGCATGAAAACATTGTTTAAACCCTTAAAGATCGGTAAAGCTCATTTGGATTTTACAAAGTGCAATAACAAAAATTAACTGGGTCTCCGTCAGTGGTGGCTTCTCCGTCAGTCCACAAATGATAGTAGCCCAAATCAGAATCGACAAGATCAGATTCCATGTGGTTTGTGCTGTTCGCACTATCATGAAAAAAAAAGACAAAATCTGAGAGATCTGGGTAGAATACGAGCCAAAACAATTCGGATTTGGGCCACATTTTCCTGCAGTTTTAATGTAGCCATGTAGTTCTGAGAACTAACCAACAGGGTTGTTCCTAGAGAACCAGTCTCTCCATCGGGCCGTATTCCTGGTTGCATTCACACCGGCAACAGGAACTCTGAAGCAGCCGACAGCGACGTCTTTAATCACGGCATTTAGTAAACAAACCCCCTGTTTTCCCCATTCGTGGAGTAAATATGTACACATAGCTTTTTAAAAATGCCGGGTAGCTGTTGTTTCATTTGCGTTTGGCCACCCAATCTACACATTTGTCACTGGTAGTTCCTATAGAACTGTTTTAGACCCTAGTCTGAAGCAGGAGCTAATTTAGTTCCCCCAAATGGAGCTCCTAGAACTAAATACGTTACTAGTTCCTGCGGTGTGAACACACCAAAAATCTGTAACTTCCACCAATAGTTCTAGGAACTATGAAAAGGTTCCTCCGGTGTGAAAGCACCTTTTGTGGACTTACCTTTCCATCACTTTTGAATTATCACTTCCGTGGACTTTTGTATATACAATGGTGGATACTTTGGGACTTACAGCACTCTAGGATTCTTAAGGAATCTTTATGGTGTGGAACTGAAAGACGCTGTGCTTTTAACAGCCTAGGTTTTCTAGTTGTATTGTGTTGTTTTAAGTTCCTTGTGAATATTGTAAATGCACTTTTATTCATTTTATGTCAGTTGTTGGTCTCATCTTTTTAAACACTCCAAGATCTCACACAGTACAATTTGACCCCATTTTAACAATTGTAACACCTTCCAATAAGGCCGAACTTTACAAAGGGACCAAACAGGGGAGGTCTGCAGGCCATACAACCCAAAGATCCCAGAAAATGAGGGGATTCTTAATTAGAGGAGGCTTCACAAAGACTCTACAACTGAGAGACAAAACTGAATGGGCTAACACAGAAGTAGAGGCCTAATAAAACGACTCGATTAGAGGAAAAGGAAAACGATAAGGGCAAATGTTTGTCTTAAAGGGAAGGAGAGTAGATGTTACTTACGCTCTCGCCCTGTGAACACTTTGAGGGTCTCACATGTGCAACGCCCCTGAGATCTTTCTTCCTGTCCCTTCCTCCCCTCCTCACTCAAGAACACCTCAATTCCTCAACTTCTTGCTAATGCTCGCCATAAGTGCATTGTAAGTTCCCTTGAAAGGGAAAAGTTTACATTTTGTTTGATTTAATGTATAAGTGCACCATAGTTAAAACTGTTTACTATACATAAGCTAATTTCAATCACTTTGCATGCAGTATTACTTTGTTGAATACAAATACTCAAAAAATACACCAACTGTATGTATAACTCATAGGCTAATCAAGCTGAAGTTGAGCATAAATAATAATAATAAAAAAAACCACACACAACTGCAGCTGCACAACTGAAGATCTGTTTTTATTCATTCTTTAAAAAAAAAAAAAAAAAACCCTGTGACTGCATGATCAAGTGTTTATGAACATGTCAAACACACTGGAAGATCATCTATCAGTGCTTGCAGGACTTGTATTGATTTCATTGACCACAATGTCAAGAGTGTCAGTAATGGCCGACTCACCCGACGACTCCTGGAATAAACAGAGGGTCTGTAACTGTAAGTTTAACTTAAACTATAACTAGACAACTGCATTTAAGTCAAGTCAAGTTCAAGTCAAGTTGAGCTTTGTCATTCCGCTGCATGTGGGGACATACAGTGGAACGAAATGTTGTGCCCCGCAGGACCACGGTGCTGCATAAATACAGACATACAACAATGAAGTAAAAAACACTATAAACCTATACACAACTAACCTACTGACAGATTTTAACTGCAAGTATACATATATATATATATATATATATTTGCCCTATACAAACTAAAAAATAAAAAGATGGAAAATACAAACTACACAAATACTTCACATAAATACTGTACATGTGCAAAGAGAAACATTGTGAGTCAAGCAGCTAGCTGGTGAACAGTGCAGGATGATTTGTAGTGCCTGAGCATGTAAACATACATATATTTTGTTGGATTGTACACAGCAGTGTGTGAAAAGTGTCTAGTGCACATGGAGGAGAGTGTGTTACTACAGGTGGTTTGTACAGGCCCACTCACCTGTGTGTAGCACACTT
>JAUZSZ010000129.1:8471202-8481998 GCA_034780575.1 Labeobarbus marequensis
AGCTTATTTGATGGTATTATAAGTCATTTACCAAAACGTGGCCCGTTTTAGCTGACTTCACTCTACACCTGTCCACAGGCACACAAAAAGCTGTTTCTATTCAGTAAACCTGACTGAATCCAAATAATTTAAGTAGTTTATTTATGTTGTAAAGTAATTTGGATATAAATGTAGTTCCCCTTTTTACATGAATTAGACCCCTTTCCCCTCTCATGTTATCAATATAACCATTTCATATTATATAGGAAATAATCAATAACCCAAAATGTCACTTTTTTTTTTTTTTACTGTATAGAACCACAGTTTGACTGCACACCAGACAAAATCCACATGAAAGCACAATAGGGAGCTGTTGTTGTAGTTACGCTGCTACTTTGCTTCCTGTAAAAGAGTGGAAAATGATCTTGAACAATTAAAATATCATTGTTTTTGGCGCAAAACAACTTTGGCTAATGTTAGAACTGATTTCTTTGGCAACACACTGAATATTTTTAATTAACACTGATTAAAATACTCTCTGTCAGCATTTACAATCAAAATCATTTACAGCTGTTACTGTTACTGTCTAGACTTACGATTGGATTGGCCACCCCGAGTAAATCTTTTACCATATGTCTGAACTGTCGATCCTGACTCATCAAGGGATGCTCTTTGAGAAAATATTGACATATGTTTGAGCTGTCTCATTATACTGTATGTGTATCTATAAATGTCTTTCAGTATAGTTAAGTTCTCCAGTTGCCTAACCGAACTGGATCTTAGTGAGAATCACATTAGAGAAGATGGTGGAAAAGTGCTTTTAGAGGCAAGCAGGTATGGATTTATAAAAATATGGAAATACGACTTTAATAAGGCAGCAGTGACCTCATGCAAAGATATCACATTTTGGAGTTTCTTCCACATGTGGAACGTGAACCTGTATACCATTTCTAAGATCAAAACTGTGTCCCCCTTTTGGTTTGGTAAAATGAGACTGTAAATCATTTTTCCATCTTTTTGACAGCTAAACTATCTCCAATAAAAATCCAGGTTTCAACACACATGTCCACAGAAACATTCAGTGCCATTTTGAAAAGTACAAAGGTGCTTAAATCTGGGAAAAAGAGAAGAAAGACTAAGGTGCAGTATATGATTTTGTGATGCTACACACTTACAAATGTGGCATTTGTAAACGAATGATGCTAGAGCTTTTCTCAGAACTAATTTCTCTTTTCTGAGTCATTTTTACGTAATGTTTCTAGACACAAGGCTTCAAATCATTTTGGGGATGCTGTAGCTTCTTAAAATTTAATGAAAATGTAATTGAGTTCATGGAAGTATGAATTTCTGTCTGCCATAATGCTCATAACCCTCTTATTTTATCATTTCTAAAGGGGAAAATGAAGTAGATTGTCCATCTGGAGGATATTGAAGGATCTTACTGACTGACACAAGAATGTTTTTCCAGACTATTTCGCCATGTTTTCAATTTGTCGCCAGATTTTTGAAATCATCTTCTTTTATGTGGTCTGAATTGGGTTTGACAACAGCCATGCACCAAATGTGACTGCACAGTAGACTCCCAGATTATGAACCACTTATTTGTCGGTGGTGGACTAGCAGGGGTTCAGGAATGGATATGATTTTATGTCGCTCCATTGGGAGCTTGAAATACCTTGAGGATATTTGTTCTTTAGTGCGTCTTCATTTTTCTTGTCCTTTAAATTATATACTTTTTTCCCTTCTTTTTCATAACAATTTAATGCATTATAATTTATAATTATGTGAAAGACAGAGTTAGCATTTATTAGTGTGTTTCTGAGTGTGTAGTATACTTGTTATATGAAGAGCAGACTAGATATGTTTTCTGGTAAGTTTGGTTTTGTCTCCACCCTGTGGCCAAGAATGATATTGCACCGTGTCGCGTTCATTTCTGTGGATTTACAATATCCACGTTTTTGTTTTACGTTTTATTTCTGCCTCTGTAGTGGTACATCACAAAATAATGTGCATCCAAACATGAAATTTGACTGCAGACTCTTGTCTAGATTATATTATAAGGAATGCCTGATTGTATGGCTTCAAATGTTGCAAAATAATGGTGCAAAATGAAATACCATAAACAATAAAAACATTTGTATCTGTTTGAAATAGCCTACCAAAACAAATTATTTACCAATATCTAATATTTACTTGCACTTTACTTATATTAAACCTTTTATTGGATTACTTGACTTACTAAAACATGACTTATTCATTGTTCCTAATTTAACTGTATTGATTTTTTTATTATATTTTATTGTTTAAATCTTATAGTAGACTAGGCTAATTAAGAATTGTCAATCTGAAAATGTTACTCATTTCTTCAAAACCTAACTAAAAATGAAGTTGTGGTTTTCCATAAAAAGTAGTCAGTATTCAATCCATGCATTTTAATTTGATTAGATGACCTGCATGCTGTAGGTGGCTATAAGGGGATAATTATTTTCTCGTTTTCCATGGCTGTAATTATTTCTGTAAGGAATTCACAAAAGAAGTTACTGTTTTTATTTTGAAAAAATAAAAATAAAAATAAATCTTGCAACTTGGTCCATCAGTCTAAGGGTATAAGGTAGGTAAAAAGAAAGAATGAGTTCTCTTTGACCCTCACGTTGTGTTCAGGTCATTTTGACCTGTCCTTACTGAAAGAAAACAAGCTGACAAAAGTTATATACAATATATTTATACACAAGTTTATATATGGTGATAAAATATAGCATTACAAGAGATTAAGCTGTTTTTATGAGCCAGTCATTTTTGACCAGGAACATCACAAGTGTGACTTTGTGACATTTTGTACAAAATAAAAACATAAAAATAAAATAAAAAAAATCTGTTTAAACAGTAAAACGTGCCAAAATTATCCACTTTTAACTAAAAAAAAAAAATCAGTTCCAAAAAGAAATATAAAATCGGTCTTAACTGACCCTGAACGAAAACAAGCCGACAGTTGATAATCGGAATAAATTAAACATTAAAACATTACACACGACTCTTTCCGCGAAAAATGTCATTGTTTTGTCCTCCGCCACGAGGAGGCGCTGTGGCTGATCAGTGCAGCACTAACCGGAGGTCACGCATGCGCACAAGCTTCTGTTTCTAGACATTTCGACAGAGTGGAAGAGAACTGTTATTCTTTATCCCTTACCCTTATTACTGTCTCTAAAGCCTTTCTGTGACTTTATAATGGATTTGGAAGGTGGCACGTATGAACCTGGTTTTGTGGGCATCAGGTTCTGTCAGGAGTGGTGAGTTTGGAGGAGTTTTGTGTCTCAAACTCGTGTCGCTAATTTGATGTGTGTTGTTTTGATGGCAGTAGTTGCTCTTATAGAAATCTCTCTCTTTATACAGTAATAACATGTTGTATCCTAAAGAGGATAAAGAAAACCGCATCCTGCTCTATGCTGTAAGTTATTTTTCGCCAGATCTGTGTGCATTAATTGTCCTTTCAGTCCACGCGAGAGTTGTTTTGTTTTGATTTATGATTACAGTTTTGTGACAGATGTGATCTAACATATGCATGTGATTTTTAATGATTACAGTCAAATATTAAGCTGATTTTGAAAAGTCTGATGTTTGTTAAAAGTGGTTTAAGAGAAGTGTTCTGTCTTGATTCTTATTATTGGACAGAACACTCTCTTATGGTGTTCATTCATGTATGTTTTCAGTGCAGAAACTGCGACTATCAGCAAGAAGCCGACAACAGCTGCATCTATGTGAACAAAATCACCCATGAGGTTGAGTGAGTGTCTTCCCGTTTTATTTTCCGAGAGACCATGCATTGGTTTGAGCTTATGCCAATAGAGCTGGGTCGATTTGATCCTGATTCACAAGCTCTTGATTTTTTCTACATCAATTCGTTTGGAATTTGGATATATCAGATGCAGTAAATTGCAATATTTCTTCAGGAAAACAATCTCTCATCTAATGCCACAGAAAACCCTGTCGGTTGGTACATTACTATAATATTAAAAGTCAAAATTAGAAACAGAGTCTAAATTCAGTTGCTGTTTAGATATAATAATTAGCACTAAAATAGCCAGTTTTTAACATTTTTAATTATATAATTGTGCTTTTTCCCCCTCAATTTGTTGTAGAATATTTAAATAGAGGCAGTCATAACTTTTTGTAACAGATTTATTCAAACATACAGTAAATAAGACATCACTAACAGGCTAAGTAAATATATAAAGAATATGTAATATGATGCATAGATTTAATAAATTGCTCCTCTCTAGAGATATTTTTTTCCTAGTTGACCAGAACTAGATATAGACACCGAATGTCTTTTCTGAGGTAAATCTACGAGTAAATGTCTTTGTGCGGTTGAAACAATGATTGAGCGATCACACGAGACGTGATGCATTTCAGTACGTTTGTTCTGTATCTTTTAATGTACCTTCTGAATTATGTTCATTCATGTGTATTTCATGCTATAGCAAGTAGTCAAGTGCACAAAGATAAAACTATCTTTCATCTTTTGAATTTTTTGTAACTTGATATTTTGCTTCATAAAAAGGTACAAAGCTGAATGCTGTTATTAGATGGTAGGTAAAGTAATTTTTAGTGAAGTTTTGTCCATGCAGAAAACAGCACAGACTGAATTCATAAGTAATCTATTCAAAACAAATCTTCTACCTACTAAAACTGGATTATTCTATAATGTCTATTGAAGATTTTTTGTAGAAACGTCTAACCTTGACTCTCTTGTCTGCCAGTGAACTCACTCAGATTATTGCAGACGTGGCTCAAGATCCAACACTGCCTCGGACAGAGGACCACCCTTGCCCAAAGTGAGAGTTAAATGTGTTTCTTGATGTACATGTATATTAAAAATGGTGTTCTTGTAATTCCCATTCATTCTTACAATGGGCCATTTCATAATGAACGTGTGATTTTTAGGTGTGGCCACAAGGAGGCGGTGTTCTTCCAGTCTCACAGCATGAAGGCTGAGGTAATGACAGTACAATCACTGTGTGCTGCTGATGTTCAGCAGTTTCAGATCCATGTGTCTTGATAACTGCAATAAAAAAAAGCCTTTAAACAGTTTTCACTCAGAACTTGTTGCTAAAGTTCACAAATAATTACAAAGAAATGGCACACTGAATATTTTTGGGGTAGACACACTGAAGTAGTATTTTCTTGTAAAATGCACTCCAGAAATCTTTATTTGCAATTTCAAAAAAATATTTTTTACAGTGTGTTTGTTGAACAGTGTTTTCCTCTACTAACAATAACTTTCCATTCACATTATACGTTGTATCTACATGACAGATTTTGTGACTGGTATTAAATGTTTGCAAGAGTAGGCCTTCAAATGAAATAAATTCTTATATGTGATTTTTAATTACAGCATAAGAATAAAAATGAACTTTGGCATGTTTTGATTTTCTGAATGCAGGATGCCATGAGGCTTTACTATGTATGTACTGCCCCACACTGCGGCCACAGATGGACAGAATGAGCAGGATAAAGCCACGAATGACATAAGATAAGGTGTTCTGGGGTCCTGCGTCACTATAGTTCCATTCCTAAACATTATTTCTCAGTTTAGAGGACGTCTGTTGTGGAGTGGACTATCTTTTCTGTGCCCCAACTGTAGGTCACTGATGTGTTTGGGAATAAACTGGTGTTTAATTTTTGTTGTGATTTTTAATGAACAAACACCAGCGACTCATCCTTTGACCTGAAGTGTTTATAGTTTTTCATTTTAATTCTACACAGTGTTTTTGTAATAAAATATTGCAAAAAATAAGTTGGGTTTTTATTTTGAAAAGTTTGGCTGTAGTTTTGAGTTTGGATTCTGGGTACGGTTTTTATTCAGTGGCGGCTTGGCTGCACAGTTAATTGAAGTAAAATAGTACTGTGTAACGATTAATAGCAATTAATGCATCCAAAGTAAAAGTTTTAGTTTACATTATATATGCGTGTGTACTGTGTATATTTGTATATATGTATGGATAAATACACATGCATGTATATATTTAAGCAAAATATGTTACTTTAAATATTAAATATATTTATATATAAGTTATATGAATATAAATATATACATGCAAATGCTTGTTAATATTTTCAAAATATATGCTGTATGTGTGTGTGTATTTATATATACATAATAAATATACACAATACACACATTATGTAAACAAAAACTTTTATTTTGGATGCAATTAATCGCGATTAATCATTTGACAGTACTAATATAATATCAAAATGTGATATGGCTTTGGCCACATACACACTGCAGCTAAAGTTGGTTGTCAGTTCACCTTTTAGTGCTTAATCGCATTCCATACACACATAATTCACTAAAATGTGGAGGTAACAACCGAATTAACTCCCCAAAAATACAGGTAGTGACAACTGCGTTTACAGAAATTCTAAGCAGCGTGTTCAGAACCTTTGTGTGATTATCAAATTGCAATTTAATTAAATAAGCTGTGTTTCAGAGTTAAACGCGACACTGTGTTCTTCTACACACAAGCAGCTCATGATCTGTTGTTTTCAGTGTCTTGAAGCGGCTCGGTTCACAATAACACTGCTCCACACAAACTCTGTATCTGACCTGAGTTTGGGTTGCTTTTAATGTACATTTGGAAACACAACCAATGCTTCACGCGCCAACCATCCTCACCAACTTATATTGAGAAGATCTTATAAAAATTACTATTGTTAAAAAATAGAGAAGGCTCTCTAGTTTTCCGCCAAAATAAAAGCATAGATATTGGTATTGTAATTTTAAAATTGTACTGCAAAATATTTTTTTTCTAAATAGGCCTACCATTATAAACAATATATTGGACTATAGTCAGTAGCTGTACGAACCACAACAAAAAAACCTGGAAAGTTTGTAAAGCGTAATTCCAACGTCAGGTAAAATGTTTCTCACGCGTAAGATGCTTTGCATGAATTCTTTGTTGCATAAAGCAGTTCACTGTCAGTCATGCTGTAGTTCTGAAAATCAGCACGGCTGTGATTGCCACTGACAGCCTCGTGCCTCTGGCTGAATCACAGTGCAGATTAATTTATCATCAGCAAGAGAATAATCACAAGGTTTGACTTTTTCCCATTGTAGGCCTACTTAGAGAAGTGGTTGTGTAATTGTGCACAGCGTTCATGCAAGTGCCTCTTTTTACGTTTTGCAACTCTGCCAAGCTGTCACTTCTGTTAATTTTGCAATGGTAAAATATCGCCTATTCATAGTGGTATTTCCATTACGATCTATAAAAAGCCCGTGCAAGTGCGTTTCTTCATATCTGCCTGTAGGACTCACGACCTGAATATCTGCACGACACAGGAAAGTACGCGGAAGCTCGACATGTTTGTCCCTCCCAGTCATTCGGGGCTGTTAAACTTGTCAGCTTGCAGGCCATGTACATTCGCCGGGGTTGAAAGAAACGTTGATCGCCGATATGGACGGACGCACACCTGGAGAGCCCGTGGATACGAACGCAGGTAAAGCAAGCGTCCACGAGCGACCGCGCGCATAGTAGATTATGCCTTTTCTAGCATGTTTGTCTGAACGCACTGTTGTTTTGCAGTGGCTGTAGTGAGTCGTCGCGGATGGAATGCCGTGGAAGCTCGGGACAGGACAGAGATGAAAAGTCCTGCACATACAGTGATCGTTCACCACACAGCGCTGCTGTACTGCGCGCATCCGCGCGACAGCGTCTCTCAGCTCGCGCACATCCAGCACATGCACATGCAGGAGAGGGGCTTCGACGATATCGGTTACAAGTAAGATATTATAACAAAACACTACTACATTTAACATCTGACTATTCTTTATATCACAGTGTTATTAAGTTATACAATAATACATTACACACTCTTAAAAATAAAGGTTCCAAAAGGGTGTTTTTGAAGTTATGCCATTTTTTTTTTTGGTTCCCAAAAGAACCTTTCAGTGAACAGTTCCTAAAAGAATAATTTTGAAGAACATTTTAAAAATCTAAAGAATTAACCTTTGACTATAAAGAACCTTTTCTGCATTTGAAAGGTTCCATGGATGTTCCTCATAGAACCATTGATGCCAATAAAGAACCTTAATTTAAGAGTGTAAGTAATAAATAAAAATGCATAGGCTATATAATCTGTTATCGTTTTGTGGAAATGCTAGTAGATAAATTTTGTTTGGACGTAAAAGGTCATTCAATTGTCTTGTTTGAATTCTCCTTGCAATATTTGTTATATGAATATCAATGACACCAACAAATAAGTAGGCTACTTGTAGGACGTCCGTTTTCAATGAAGAACAGGTTTCAATTTCTGAATTAAAAAAAGAAAAATTTCTGGATGTGTAACTATATGTGTGTGTGTGTGTGTGTGTGTGTAAAGAAAGTCATTAATAGACAGAATAGCTAAATAAAAGCAAAACAGTAAAGCAATTTTGCTGTAAAATATTAAGAGTATCCACAATACTCATAATTGTCCACCACATGAAAGTCAGTGACATGTTAACTAACATATAGGAAGCCATTTTCCCATGTGACCAAAAAAAAAAAAAGGAAAAAAGAAAACAATAAACGTCCACTGTAGATCATCAAGACTGTGTTTAAAGGGTTTTCTTTTTTTCTTCTTCTTATTTTTAACTAATCACATATTTTTAGCTTTTTCCCCACCAAAAAAAAGAAAAGAAAAAAAGTTTTGTCCCGTTTTAATTCTGCTGACATAAGACTCCAGTCTATACCTTACACATCCGCTCTGTCTGCCTTACTCCAGCTTTCTGATCTCTGGAGACGGGATGGTGTATGAAGGGCGAGGATGGGGGATTGTAGGGGCCCACGCAAAGGAACACAACTTCAATTCTGTTGGCATCTCATTCATGGGCAACTTCAATGGTGAGAACGTGACTACCTCTATTATCACATTAAATTTGACGTTCACACTATATATTACTGTATTTATTGTTCTGTTGTGATTTTTTTGTGGATTTGTAAATAGAGATAGATAGAGAATTTAATTGGAAATAGAGAATATAAGTGCACTTTGGCAATGAAGTAGCCTAATGCCTTCTCTAAATGATGCAAACTATACAATACAAATGCACCAAAATTCACACATTATAAAGCAAATTTCTGTTTGTCTGTAGATGAATTGGCCAGTTCTCCATCGCTGTCTGCTCTGCTGAGACTACTACACATTGGAGTGCTTCACGGTCACCTGCAGCCCAATTTTGTGCTTGTGGGACACAAAGACGTGGCAAAAACTGAGTGTCCGGGGAAAAATTTATATGCTCTACTACCAAAAATAAGAGACCAGTTACAAAACCAATGACCTCTTTTCTATGCATAAGTTGCATTAAATGACGTCTGTGTGTGTAGCATTGTTTGAATGTGAACATGTATGATAGATTTATTTTTGCTCTAAAGTGTTACATTTTTTTGTGTGCCTTGTTAAAATCCCCTGTCAAAATATCCTAAAGTATCGTAATGGATAGATTTTTATCAAAATTTGGAACCTCTGAAGGACATAATTAAGAGTCCAATCAAACAAGATCCTACTAGGAAAAAATAATTCTGAAAAACAGAAAATTCTGTTTATCCAGTAAGAGGATTCATTTTGTTTGATCCCTTTAAGATTAATAGAAATTATAACAGAAATCCCATTAGCAGTTTTTATTATTTTTGACAAGGGATATTTTACAGATGATTTCTTTGAAGAATTTGAAATCTCCAAAATCACAATTAAGTTACGTCTATCATTTCTTCATACCGAAAAACCTCACGTAGTTCAAATCGACTGTAGTAACGTGCAATAAATTAGTACTCAGGTGTGGTCAATTAGGCGAGGAAAATGAGAAGGTTTGCAAATATGCCTTTCTATATTTTGAAGCCTTTTTGTCCTAGTGACTTGTCTGTTTGATGTTGTGCATCAGGCCTTTTTATGAGGTACAATCAATGATAATCTTTGTGTCTGTGATTTCATCATTAAACTCATATTTATTATTACAGTTTCCCCTACTTGTATTTCTCCTTTCACCTAATTTATACCTGTTAGTATTTAATAATTATACAAATATCATTGTTTTACTTTATCTGTTAGTCTGTTTAGTCACTGATGCAAGCACTGAAACCAAACATAAAGGATTCTGAATTACAGAACAAAACATTTTGAAGCAAATTCTTCAATTCTTCTATGTATGAAAAATGCTATCATTGGCATAGGCAGTTTATCTTGTTTAATTTGATATATAACATCTGCCTTTCATCTATTTTAACATAAAGCTAAATTTAATTTCTAGACCTAATTTTATGTCCTAAATTTAAAATGCGTGGTTTCTAATGTTACAGCTCCCTCTGATGACAGAACAGACTGTCACCACAGTAGCTACTCTTTGACGTTGATTTACAGTTAAGGAAGTAGATTTCAAAACAACATTGAAGCAGACAAATGAATAATATCGAAGTCTGAAGCAAGAGGAGTTACAGACAAAACAAAATGTGTTTCAACACGCCCCATGTAGCCTATAGGCCTACTGTATTTTTTACACTATAAGTGCAAGACAGAGGGCATCCTCCAGAGATTAGGGTTCATCATGTCCATCCTAAACTGTTTGTTTACTCACATCTCCAAGTGTTTGTCGCATATCTGAACTCCTAAGCATAATGTCTTTTTGCCTGCTCGTTTCTGACAGGCGTTCAGTCAGATGAATGTGTAAACAGAAGGGCGGTCTCAGGTGAGAGGCTTGAGTTTCAGCGGCTTCCGAAGTGTTATAATTGAGCCTTCGAGTTCATTGATCAGTCAGAGAGATTGCCTGCGCTGGAAACTTATCA
>JAUZSZ010000129.1:8550146-8564483 GCA_034780575.1 Labeobarbus marequensis
ATGCCAAAGAAGTGATGACACACAAGTTCTTCAGTTCCATGAACTGGCAAGATGTCCTTCAAAAGAAGGTAAGAGTTCAAGGCAGTGAGAACCGATTCATTGGATGTAATCCTCACACAAATTAGAGAATGTACACAGTCAGTCTCTTCGACAGATGATCTCGTTTGCGTTCATGTTCTAATATTGTGTGTCGGCATGATTGATTGCAGTGTGATCGGAAGACATATATCCTTGAACCCAACATGTTTATATTTTACTTTATTAGACATTTAACAGTATACAGTCATTTATGCTGATCTCTGGATGTGGTTAATGAGGGATGTGTGAAAACCAAATGTTCTCTATAGCTTTTTCTCAGACTCGCCTCTCACCCTCCTGTTGTTTTCTGCAGCTCATCCCACCCTTCAAGCCGCAAGTGACCTCAGAGACAGACACACGCTACTTTGATGACGAGTTCACTGCACAGACCATTACTGTCACACCACCTGACCAATGTGAGTACCACAGTTCTTCCTCCTGGCCTGTTTGCATGTGAGATGTCACGACTCTTCTGAGAAAAGTATTTAACAATCAGTTTGTGGTAAATGACAGCAAATATTTTAGCCTTCAAAAATGTTCCAAATAAGTCACAAGTATAAGTTTGTCCGCATGCAGCCCAAATTTTGTGACCGCGTGGACGGTCTACGTACAACAGCGCAGGACAGAGACAGAACGAGTCAAGTAGGTGGTACTGTGCATGTGTCGAGCTCATCCATGCGCACTCATCCGTGGTTGAGTATACTTTGAAAGCTGTGTGCGAAAATTGTAATTTGTGTTCCAAAGATGAATGAAGGGTTTGGAAAGACATGAGGGTTAGTAATTAATGACAGAATTTTCATTTTTGGGTGAGCTATCCCTTTAAGGGTGAACTGTACCTTGAAGAGAAATAAATTATTAAATGAAATGCTTTGGTTTTTCACTGTTCTTTATTTCCATTGCTTGCAGATGACAGTCTTGATGCGGAGGACCCAGATACACGCACGCACTTCTCACAGTTCTCCTACTCAGCCAGTGTGCGGGAGTGACCCCCTCCCCCCCTCCCCACTCTCTCACCCTTACCAGCAAACCGGATGCCCCTCACATACACAAACACAAATGCAAACTCATACAAGGACACGTGCACCAGCAACCCAAGCCTTAGGAACGGGTTCTAGGCGGGAGTACGGCATCTGTGAACAATCCTGAACAGGTGGTACCCTCTGGTCAGTCCTGGTTTCCGACTGGCCTTTCATCCAGCCAGTCGTAGCCTGACACTACACACTGCAACACAATCCATCAATGACTCACTGAATAAATCTCAACCAATCAGGTACCATGGAAAACACAGCTCAGCACCAGCAGGTTTCAGGACACACGCTCTCACACTCAAAACACTGGACTACGGGACTAAAACCTCTTGTAAACACAAATATCAAACACTCTAAATCATCTTGTGGGGACAAGAGAAATCAAGCAATTTGGACTCATTTCCCACTGATTGTTACAGTTTTAAAGCCATATTTCTGCAATTGTACAAGTGGAATTGTTTCTGGAACTAGCTGTTACCAATAGTGTTTTTACAGCGGGAGGTAACACAGAAAGGAATAGTGCTGTTTCTCTGCCTGGGTAGCGTACCGAATGCTGTGCGTGTATCGACGGATGCGTGTTCTCAGTCTACATTGTCTTTTTGTGTTTCCATTTTGTACATGGGCATAACGTTAAGGAGTCGAACGGGGGTGGGATTGTTAGGGCTTTGGAGGCACACTATAGATGTGAAAATGTTTGTGCTTTAAAGGGAAGAGAGAGAGAGGAAGACAGCTCTAGTGTGTTAACAGAGAGGCTGTGCTTTCATCCACAACCAGGAACCTTGAAATTGGCATTTTTCCAGTTTTCACCTGCAGCCCCAGAGGCTTGATGTTTCAAGGTTAGTGTATCATAGAAACGGTCCATCATGTTTTCTTCATCCTCTCGAATGTTTTGCAGGCATTGATGCTAAAAATTGAGACAAACATATAGGCAACAACCATTACAAAAAAAAAAGGATTTAAATATGCTGTTATTAACTGCAAGAGTTACTGCAGCAGCATGACCGACTGGTTAAAGTAGCAAACAGTGGAAACACATGCCATTGTTGTCGCAGCTTTGACACTTTTTTCATTTCTCTTTTTTTTTTTTTTTATTAGTGTAGTCAGAAAAAAAATGGTTAGGATGTTTGAGAGAAAATGTTCAACTTCATCTCCAGATGTGTAACGTAGGTGTGCTTCTCCAGACAGCAGCTGTCAGAACACACCGCTTAGATGTGTGAGATGTTTTATTCTTTTGCCTTTTTAAAGATGCTTCATGTGCAAGGAACATCAAACTATTTTGTTTTATTCCTTATTTTATTTGAATCATATTTTTTCTGCATTCGCCAACTCCCTGAAATTAAATTGTCTTGATAAAATATATATATACAAATATATATTACAATAGTAAAGTTTTTTGTTTGTGTCTTTGGTCCATTTTTCCATTTGTGTGAATGTGTGGTTCACTTGTGCATGTGTGGGTGTGTAATAAGGTAGTCGCAGTATATATTTGCAAGGGGAAATGAAAAGCTTCTTTTGTTGAGATATGACGATCTTTCGTGTTTAAACATGATATATTACCATCCCTCCTCCATAAACTTGCTCATACAGAAAGGTCCTCACTGGTACCAACTGAAGTGCTTCTACGGGTCTTAAATGCATCAAGCCCAAAACTTGCTGTCTACATAGGCAGCCCACTAGGTTTTGAAACAGCCCTTATTGCCTTGACTGAGAGAGACCGCTAGATGGTGTCATTTGCCCGTCTCATTAAATACTACATTGCTCCAGACATGACTAACACATGCACACTCAAGTTCACACCATTAATGATACTCAAATATAGTTTTTAAAAGAAACTTTTGGGTGGAGACATGAGGGGTGAAGATCTAAAATGGTCACCTATTTTTCTTGTGTGTATATACACCTACCTGTAGGACAAATCAGCTTTGAAGTGAATTTATTTTGCAACTTAAACCATCGACTGTTCTGTTCTGAATGTGATCATTGATGCTCAGTTTGCTTTTTTTAAGTGCAGGGGATGCAAACGTTGGGGGAAACTTGAAATATTTCAGCAAACTTTTTTTTTTTGGCTACAGAGTGCTATGGGATATGCTTTGCAATTAGGACATTCATGCAAGTAAATTCTTTTACCAAAAACTGTATGATGTCTGCCTCCTTTACTAACCCAACATTGTCAAATTAACCAAGTGGACAGCAGATTTTGAGACACAAACTGTTCTTCGGCTAAGGCTCAAAAATGTTGACCATTTTTGTTTTACTGAAGAGGTTTATACTTCAAACATTTACATTTTCAAACATATTTGAAATGTCTGTATATTTTGCCCTAAAAATATCTAGAAAATACAGTGATTATTAGTGACCATGATTACTCCCCACAGCAGAAAGACACGTAGCACGATAATTGAGTCCGTTTCAGAAGTGGTCTGGATAATAATGTACACCTAAATAATGACACTGGAAAAAACTTTCATAGCCTATTATTTAAAAAATACAGGGGGGGGGGGGGGGGGACACACATTTTTTGCTGTTGTATAATAGTTGGAACTATTCATTTAAAGACCAGTTATATTTTGGTGGTTGTAGAGCAGTAGATCTTAACCAGGAGGCAGTGGTTCACTTTGGGGGCTGCAAGATGGCCTAATATTTATTTGTTTGTTTGTTTGAAATAAGCTATATAACAAATAATAAAAAAAAATCTAAATGTAAACTAGCATAATTCTTATTTTAACAACTGTCATTTTATTTAAGAATAAGGTTTGTCATCTTTACTGCTGAGTACCTGGGGGGGAAAAAAACAAAACAAATATATACATATATATATATATGTCTTGAACAGTGGAGAGCCCTGGAGTCAAAGATTGAGAACCACTGCTGCTATTGATTCACTACCAAAAAATGTCAGTCACAGTGCTAACTGCCCACACAACAAACCCCTAAACTATACTACTAACCCCTAAAAATCTTAAACCCTAACCTTAAAGTCATAGTTCACCAAAAATGAAACTTCTTAATCATTTACATCACAAAGTCTGGTTATGTCAAGCCATTTCAAGCCTATGAGATTGACTGACTAAAGTGGAACCTAACAGAAGATATTTTGAGAAATTACTCGTTTTTTTCCCCTCCCCCAACTATAGTCTATTGTCACCAGAAAATTCGGTAACCAACATTATTCAAAATACCCTCTTTTATTTTTTTGTAGTAGAAAGTAAGTCATATAGGTTTGGAATGACATAAGGGTGAGAAAATGACAGAATTTTCTTTTTTTTTTTTTTTGAGTAAAGTATCCTTTTCCTATTAAGCTTATCCTGTAGTATTGGACAACACATCTTGATTGACAGGAATACCTGCCATTTGGTGTGATCACATCCACTGATCTTCACAGAAGGGTCCCATTAGGTCTGACAAGTAAAACACAGAATATTGTACCTTTCAGCATTTTATTGAAGAGAGCCATCTCTCAATGATAATGAGCCATCATTATCATTGAGAGAGCCAGCTGCATAAAGTAAGTGAACCCTCTGTCTTACAAGTTCTCCAAAAACTAAATGGAATCAATCAAGGATAAGATTGAAAGTGTGGGTTGCACAGGTGTGCTGCCCTTTAAATAAAGACATACAAAGCCTGGTTACAAACATACGCGTTCTTCTCAAGAAAACTGGTTAGTGTAAACCTTGACTTCATTCCAAAAGTTTTAACAGAAAACTCATTACAAAGATGTAAAAAGGCTACAAAAGCATTGCTAAAGTCCTGGGTCTTCAGAAAAATCCCTAGGAGCAGACGTCCTGCAAAGATCACTCTAAGAACATAATGGGCAACCCTGAGCTGAGAAAGGACCAAGTATAACAGCAAAAGGCCTCTAGAAAACATTGAAATCTTTTTCATGTGTCCACTATCAGAAAACCACCACATATGTTCATGAAAAGACAACACACAGGAAACCACTGCTGCCATACTTAGTCATGTCTCATGTTTGCCCAAAACTGTTTGCATGTCCCACAATACTTCAGGGAAAATAATCTCTGCAGTTATGAGGAAAGTTGAACTTTTTGGCAAAAATGCACAGAGGTTTTTTTTTTTTTTTGATGGCGTGTCACTGCACACCACCTCCAAAAATTCCCAAATTAAAACCTGGGCACTTTGCAGTAATTGAAGAAGCAATGAATTTTGAAGTGAATCTAGACATTTTACAGGAGAATGTCAGAATCACAGATATTGTCTTCAAGCTTTGTATAGGTTGGGTGATGCAACAAGACAATGACTCAAAACATACAAGTAAATCTAAGGAAATTTGTGTTTTCTTGTATCCTGACCTTAATTCAATTGAGATGCTGTGGAGCGTGCTATCAAGACAATACTGGTAAACTGAAACAGATTTATGGGGAGGGATTCAAAGCAGGAAACATTTGCTAGAGGTTAAGCTGTTGAAGGACGATCTAGCGTTCACTTATTTTTTTTTATTAATGTATTCGATAAAAATGTGAAAAGTACAGTGCTTTTTGTGATATTAGTCAGACTGTGTTTGTCTACATTTTATGAGTAATCAACGCAGAAATCCAGACATTTTCAAAGGATTCAAAAATGTATTCTTGTTGAGGAAATTAACTTGAAATTGCATACTTTTAAACATGAACATGATCAAATCCTTGTTTTTCTAGTAGTTTAGATAAATGAACACTTTTATGCTCAATAATAATGACTAGCAGGGATAAGTAGTCATCTTCAATAAATTTGTCAGTAATTGTTTTTATATAAACGACAGAATTATATGATCTTGTTTACTGAATTAATATATCTTAATCAATGAATGTGTTCATTTGGGAATAAGACATACTCTTACCATATATTTGGGAAATGTCTGTTCAACGCTGTTTAAAACAACCCAAACACACAGAACCTCCAGTGACTTGCATGACAAAAGCAAACTAGTAGCATAGGGCGGGGCTTAGTGAAAGGTCAATTAGTAAGCTTTATTAGTGCCACTGGTGTTAATTAGCTGATAGTACATGCCAGTGTACAGCTGCAGATTCAGCGTGTGCAGGTAGCTGCAGTGTCCAGGTGAATCATGGCTCGAACTGGGTTTTGTGATTCCAGGCAACTGTTGGACCTCCATATGGTGAGAATGCTCGTGAACTCTCCACTTGAGTTTCTAGACCGGCTGTGTAAATTGAATAATGGCCAAAATGTGACCAGAAAAATCCATTAACAGGATTTGTAAGTTCACCAGCATTCACTACATTATTATGGATAACTGAACACATACTCAAGTTAACCAAAATATCTAGATTCCATGTAGATTTAGTCATGAGATCAGTTTGAGTACTGACCTAGAAGGCCAATTCCCATGGTTTTCTTCCAAAACTTCAGTGCGTTCTTAGAGTGGCAAGTTTTACTTTGAGCAAACAAGGTCTGTGGTTAACATTCCTCAAAGAAACTATTTGTTCTAAATTAAATTACACAGTTATATCTCAAATGTGAACTTTGAAACGGTTGTGAGTTGCTCAATAAGAACTTGAGTTGATTTCAGCAGTTTCATTTGTTGCAAAACAAAACACAAAAGTCTGTGTTTAATGTTGCCAACAGACCTTATATTACTTGTATTTTCTTCCAGCGTTTAAGACTAAAAACTGATTCCGTATTCATGCAGGTCTTTTACATGTATTGAAAGACTGCTGCTCTGTGAAGCTTTACAAACCTACTGTAAATAAATTTAAATCATTTTGTGCTTCAAAAGACTGACGACAGACAAGCGCCCCTGCGGACGTGGGCAAACTCCTGTGTTCTGAGGGAGTGCAGGGTGTTTGCTGAAGGAGAGGAGCAGCACTACAAACCCGCACAGGAGAGTCGATGGGTAACTGCAGCTCTTATGGTATTATGTCATTAAGTTGCTATCATTTGTAATCTTCTGAATCTAATAGATAGAAAATCAGCCCGTTAAACAGGTGGTTCTTCAAATGATGTTAGCATTTCTTTTTTTCCCCCCCAAGGTTCGAGGGATTCCCATATCTGCAGAGGATGGGATCATAATGAACTACGCTCCACAGGACGAGTCAGTACCTTCAGGTAACCTGAGATGGCTTGGTTGACACTACTTGAGTAGTCGATGATTTAGTATATTTATATTTTTTTCTCAATTTAGAATTCAAGTCCAACCCAAGTTACAGCTGTAGTATTCCAACTGTGTGACTACAATTTAATCTGACAACTACATTAGGCAACATTTGAAGTGGATCAAAACCTTTAATCAAAGTTGTCCTAAAACAAAAACAATACCCATTCTTTTCTTAGGACAACTTTGAACTTTTTTTTGATCTTCTTCAGATGTTGACTACTATACTTTTTCACAAGTCATCAGGCCAGATCTTACTTTAGTTGTCCATGTAAATGCAGTGATGCCATTTAGTTGACTTACAATATTTGTTTTTTTCTGACAACTTTACCTTTCTAAAACTCACCACCACTATGCAATGGTGTTGCTGTTCTAGATGGCTGCTTACTAGCTAAAGTCAATAGATGCTGCAGCACTCAAGGGTTTCAAACAAACTGACGTTACACCAATTCTTCTGAAATCCAGAAGACATTTTATAGTCTTTCAGTTGCACATTTATTATTCTTGTGACAATGCTAGATGTCTATGAAGAGGAGGCTTTGCTGAAGTATCTGAACAGGTTGCCAGGTCCATCTAGTCGGCGAGAACTGATGCCTGAGCTTCTGCGCAGAGAAGTGGAAGTAGCCATCAGTAAGCTGGGGCTGCTCTATGACAAGACCTACGCTTGGGACATCTTTTCAGACATGATGGTGAGGATGACATGCAAAGTACTTTTGGTTATTTATTTATTTATTTCCTCCCATCACTGTGGTCATGTATTTGTTTCCTATGCTTGCAGAGAAGTCAGCTACTATGCACTCTCCCAAACGCTGACATGCCCAAGCATTTCAGCGACACTACGAGAGCTATCTTGGTGGACTGGCTAATTCAAGTCCATGTAAGTACAATCTTCAGATTTGTAAGTGTGACATGTTTTTCGTTTCTGATCGTGAGTGGCTGTGACCTGAAGAGGAGTTAATCAAGTAATCCCAAGAAAGTCAAAAGTCTGGAATTTTTACTCTTGTTTTTGACTTCTTTTGCTCACATCTGCATTAGTGTTTGATCAAATAAAGTAAAAACCATAATATTGTGAAATGCTACAATTTAAAATGACTCTTCTGTGTTAATATATTTTAAAATGTAATATATTCCTGTGATGCAAAGCTGAATTTTCAATTTTTCCGATACTCCAGTCTTTAGTGTCACAGGAAAACTGGAATAATGGCTACTGAAACTTTTTTTTTTTTTTTTTTTTTTGTGTAAATTTTTTAAATCAACACATTTATGATGTTGTTTACTGTGTTTTTAATCAAATAAATGGAGCCATTTATTTATTAAGTCTCAATGACCAACATTTGACCAGTAGTGTATATTTATGCTAAAAATGTAATTTTTGTTCGAATGAGGTGTTATCGCAGTCTTTTCGAATTTGTGATGGATGCTTGTTTTCACGTCAGGAAGTGTTTCAGTTCTCAGAGGAAACGTTGTATCTGGCAGTACACCTATTGAATCGAGCACTAAGGCTCATTAAAGTGTCCATCCCTGGCCTGCAGTTACTGGGTGTGGTTTGCCTTTTTCTGGCTGCTAAAAAAGAGGAATGTCTGTTACCAGAGGTACTTGAGTATTAAAACCAATGTTTAATGGAAACACCAACTTGACACTGTTAACATGGTAATATTTGTCAGGTGTCAGAGCTCTGCTATCTGATGGAAAATGCTTACAGTAAGAAACAACTGCTGCGGATGGAGAGGAGGGTTTTAACTGGGCTCAAGTTTGATCTCTATCATTGTCCTCCTCTTCATTTTCTTCTCATCTCCGCTTCCATTGCACGCTGTAGCGACAAGGTCAGTTAACTCTTTAACTTCTCTTGTGTAAAGTACACTTTAGCAAATATAAGTGTTTAAAAATATATACTTAATCGTTAACTGATTGTAATGTTTTCAGGCACTGCATGTTATTTGCAGTTAAATTTAAAATTATAGTTTAAATTTTAAATAGGTTGTTTTGTTTTTTTTTTTTTAAATAAAAACAAGGGAAAATTGCCTGTTTATGGTTTCCATTTTTATTTGTTGGTGTAGTTCTGTGCTAAAATATGGTCCCAAATCTTTTCTTTTCAGGTGGTCTGGATGGCACGATACCTGTTGGAGCTCTCGCTCTTGGAGGGGCAGTGTGTGGTCTATCTGCCCGCCCAGTTGGCAGGTGCTGCTCTCTGTCTGGCCCGCAAGATCCTGCAGGAAGCTCCCTCTCCTGACGGAGAGATGGCCTGGTGCATTGCCTCTAGTATCCACATAGGAAGGTCAGGACAAATTCTTAAGTACTGCTCTCAATAACTGTTACAAACTGATTTCTTTAGAATGTTAATTTAAAGTGTTAAATTTAACATGGATTCTGTTGAAAACTTTCACAGTGACCCCCCCCCCCCCACTATTAGTCAGAGGTTTAGATTTTATTTTTTATAAAAAGCTTTTTGATGTCATGACTGCATTTATTTTATCATACAGTAAAAACAGTGTTTACAATAACCCCCAAAGTTATCTCCGATTATTTTAAGCTTTTTAAAACATTAAAATCCACAACTTCATGCAGAAATTAATGTGAAATATAGCTCAATCTTATTATCTTTCCTCCCACTATCTCTGATGCAGTGAAGGAACTCTCCTCAGTATAATGCAGATCATGGCCATGACAGCAGCGAGAGCACATGCTCGTGAGACCCGTGCCACTTTCATCAAGTTCTCCACTATACAAACCCTTCATGTCAGCATTCACCCTGCCCTGAAAGCTGCCCCTGGCCTGCTGGGCCTGTCGTGCCCTCAGACGTGATGCTCTATCGACACCAGCGAGGAGGCCAAATGGGGCTGGAAGTGGGCAGCTGCATAGCACTGCTACTCTAGGGAGGGAAAGAAATGCTGAATCTGGCCAGTCAGGAGGATTGTGTTGCACTTGACATCAGTGAACATCAAAATCTCTCCATTTGGAGAGATGGTTGCTCTATTTGTACTGAATTGTTTTCTGTAACTTTTTATAGTAATCTTATGTCACTTGATGTAAAAGTATAAAGAGAGAGTGTATTTATGTCTTTGTAGCTTTTAAGTGTTTATCTATGCTATGGTTAAAAAAAAAAATGATATACTGGAATATGGTTTCTTATGAAATTAAAGCACTTTGAAACATTTACTGTTTTTAATTGTTTTTGCAAATTTGGGATTTCTAAGTATATTTTAAGATTGTGAAAAATAAAAGTGATCTGTCTGCTTCGTGAAACTGCAATGGAAATTCTATTCCTTTTCACACAAAGTATTTTATTTTTTTTTTCTTTTCCCCCTTCCTCCCTCCTTTCACACACGTTTCAGTCCACTCCTCCACTTCTCACATGACACTCTCAGCAGGGGCATCATGTGCAGGGTTGCCAGATCTGCATGCTAACGTCCTATCAAACTAAAACTGATAATATTTCACATTATGCATTTTCTTTTTCCGGTTGTAGGTCTATTACATAAGGTATGTGACACACCAAAAGAAAAATCAATTGTCTAAATATGAAAAAAGGACCAGGCAAAGATGACATTGTTTATTCCTGGATTTAATTAAACGGAGTGTTTATTTACACTAAGTGCAAATGGCCAGCCTTGTTGGCAAAGGCTATTTACACTAGCTCAACACTAAAAAAAAAAAAAAGCTGATTCAGTTTCAGTGGCTTAGATGGTTCAGGCGCATACTTTTTGACGCGATCGACCCGAGTCCGCCTTTTGCCGAACTTTTCTTCTCCCTTTTGCATCAGAAAGGCATTTATTTTCAATAAAAATGAAGGAAATAATCAAAAAGTTGAAAAGTATTGGGTAGGTGTAGCGAGGGATTTATTGTCCCAATAAAGTACAATCCATTTAATAATTTGAATTAAAACTATAATTTACACTCAACACGTTATTATTGTGTACAGTTTTATGATGTACTACAATACTGAGGTGCAGATAATTGCCACTATTTGCAGTAAGTAGTATAAGCAGCAGAAAATCGTGCTATTTTAACAGTGTGAATAGAATCTATAGCTATTCACACTTAGTGTAAATAGCATCTACCTTAATTAAAAAGGGATTAAATATGTTAATAGGCATGTGTTAAGTTGTAGTGCAAGAACTCTTCTATCTGCTGTCAGGCCTCAGTTTGCCATAACATAAACTGTAAAGGTTAACTCATTTCATACATTTAATAAATCGTTATTCTACCTGGTCTGCAAAATGTTAAACCCTCAGCTCATGAAAATTGTTTAAAAGTACCTTAATTATGTCGGAAAATATGGACTTGGCAACTCCGTAGTGTGTCTCCCCCTCTCCCACCCCTAACCTTATTTATGACGTCATCTAAAAAGAGTTTGTGCACAGTACCGAACATGTGCGCGCAGCTCCTCTACTCTCGTCCTCACATGTCCGCGCACACTCGCGCTGCCGATTGGCTGACGGGAGCGCGCTGCGTCATTGCGCGCTGCGAGAACCACGTGGCGCTGTAGTAGAACAGCTGACCGCTCGAGCTCTGGCACATTTTAGAGGCGCGTGTGAGGCACAAGAAGATTTCACGGAGCGAAATATTTCCCACGCGAGTTTTGCTCCAAAGTTTAGTCTGACGCTCATATTTCTCAGACTGCCATCATGTTTCACACATTGCAAACTTATCATTTTCATTCATCAGTTCCATGCCCCACTTGCCCATTTTTAATGGCCAGAATGTTAATTTGTAATCTAAATGCGCTCATAAGTGATAGTAGTAAAAAAGACCGTTTTGATAGTGTATTGGTTCTTAACAGCAGCAACCAGATAGCTATAGCCTGTTGATATGGATATTTATCTATACATTAAGTCAGGCTTTCTCAACCCTGGTCCTCGAGGGCCACTGTCCTGCAAATTTTAGCTCCAACCCTAATCAAACACACCTGAACCAGCTAATTAAGCTGTTCAGGATTACTAGTAAGCTACAGGCAGGTGAGTTTGATCAAGGTTGGAGCAAAACTCTGCAGGACAGTGGCCCTCCAGGACCAGGGTTGAGAACCCCTGCATTAAGTTAATGTAAAATCTTTGTAGAATTATTGAACATTTTGATTGCGTTGCTCGAATCGGATAAAGCTAAAATATTATAACTGTAAACGCGTAATAAAGACACTTTATGGCAAAAAAATGACAACAACAAGCTCAAAATATTATAAATAATTATTATGCAGCAAGCAGTGATTTATGTGGCCAAACCCAGCACTTCTGTCCCTTATTACAAGTACAATGTTGATGGCTTTTGGAGTTCAGACCTAAAACCTTTTGGTGTCCACTAACAACGCACATTTTTTTAGCCATATGGCATTGAATTAGCAGCATCCAATCTGACAGTCCTTTGATTTGACTGACACCACCTGACATAAAACACAAAAGCTGTAATATCACACTTTGGCCTGCAATGATAAGTGTTTATTGGCCATATGCTTCCAGTATTTGACTCAACAGATAGTCAGTGGCCAGGATTACAAAATAGCTAACACATGGACAGCCAAATGTAGTTACACTAATGCGTGGTTTCTTCGCCACTCCTCCTCTTGTTATGTTTCGTGTCAGTTCAGTTGCGTCCTGTCATACCGTCTCGTTCCTCCTCTCCACGTGCCTGATCACAGGATTGGCCATGCCACTCATTCCCTTGCGTCACTCGTGTTTGGGGCGGGGTTCCGTGGAATCTCTTTACCGCTATTGGTCCGGTCACGTGCCAAACTCACAAATGGGCGTTCCCCCAAGTTATGTGGGGCGGGGCTTACTGCAGGTGGAGTTGTCAGTCTGCAATTTTGAAGTAGCTAGTGGCTGGAGGAGGTTAAACAACCCGAGCTGGAGACAGTCAGAAAAAGTGCAGGCAAAAGTAATGTGGCTCGGTCACGCTGGGTGGTCGTCCTTGTCAGCGAGATGACTGGAGGTGCAGATTGCCCCTGGACCGGTAGTTAGGAGTGTGTGCTCCTCTGGACGGAGAAGAGCCGAATACTCGGGACCTGGATCAGTGTTGTACATTACTAAGGTAGGCGATGCTGATGTGATGCCCATATTTTACTTACCATGCAGACAAATGCTGTCTTTTGTTCTGTAGGTGCTTATTTTGCACTGGTCCTTTATCTGTCTGACAGGGTATCGTAAATTCCATCTTTATTTGCACGTAGAGGTTGTCTTTACAGGTAGTACAGCACGGTGTATGTGTTGTCAACAGGAGGAAGTTGAGACTGAGCTCGGCTGTTGTAGTATTACATAACAGTCAGGGAAGGGAGGGCTCAGAGCTCCGTTGGTGTGTGTGTGTGTGTGTGTGTGTGTGTGTGTTAGTTTGGGTCTAAATAAATAACCTTCCTCCTGACAGGATAATTCATGTCACAAACCTACCAAGAACTATGAAATATTTGTTTAGACTTTTTGTGCTCGTGAAAATGTATTTTTACATATATTTAAATGTGCCAAGAACGGCTGACAGTGTAATTTATTCGGAGACAGTTACATGAGATGCGGTAATATGATAATTAAAGCTTCTTTGCGACTTTAAAAATTTAGAAAAAAAAGTCGACTGAAAAAAACCCCCACTAAAATAATGAAAATGGTGAAATGTTTATGAAAGTAGTAATAGTTCAATTAATAATGATAATCAGAATGAACAACGAATAAGTTCATGTAATAAGTTTGAAAAATGTAACCAGGACGTATGGTACTTTCAAGTTTTTATTTTTTAAATTTATATATTTGTTTATTTTTGTCAGAACTACACCATGATGGCAAAAAAAGGCTATAAAAATGGATTTTTCCCATTCTTCTACCTTTGATAAGAGGTCACATGGCTAGAGTGTTAATGAGCAATGATGGCAGCATTTATCAGCATTTTACAATTAATCCAATCAGAATTTAGAGTTGGATGGATCCAATCTGTAGTTAAAGTGTCTTTGACCTTTTATAAAATGCCTTTTTATGTGCACTAACATGTTGGCAAAAACAAACAAACATTTAACATTCATCAAGTACTCCATGTGTCTGCAATGTTGGTCAGTGAGTATATATATTTTTTCAGTTGTAGAGGCCTTTGCTCAAGTGTTTGTCTGATTGCTTTTTAAGTAAAAATAAAATGGTTCACACGTGTTACACATGGCAC
>JAUZSZ010000129.1:8583022-8593612 GCA_034780575.1 Labeobarbus marequensis
GTTAAGTACAGCCGTGTTTCTTATTTGTTACCATGTACATGCAATTCAGGTAAGTACCTTGTGTTACCACTCATTTGCCTGTAGGTACAATATTTTTACCATGTATGTACCAGGGAAGTACATGTACTGTAAAATAAAGTGCTACCATTATTATTATTATTATTTTATTATTATTACAGCTTATTGCTAATGTTCTTTGAAAATCCATTAGCATGTGTTTATTTACTCCCAGAACTCAATAGTTGCAGGTGTAGAACGAATTAGAGTTGTCTGGTTGAGGGTCAGGTTTTTGTTCAGCTAGATTTACAGTCATCTATGACAGAGAGAGAGAAAAAAAATACTGTTTTGTTTAATAGCATATTCAGCATATTATAAGCAAATACTATTTTTTTTAAAAATGTAATGTTTATTTATTTTGCAAATTATCACCTGTGTTCCAGGTGTTGTCACAGCTGGCCCATGGAAGTTGGGAATTGAAAGTGAAAATAAGGTAGAAAAGTGCCCAGGCCAGAATGATATTATACATGCAGTTGTAAAGCAATATCAATTGTCCTGCATAGCCGATACCTGACAAAAACAGAAACACTGACTGAAAGAGAATCGAAAGGTGCTCAAATGCAAATTTGAAAGTGCCAAATATTAACTAAATTACATATTTTACATATACAACCAAGGGGAAGCAGCCAAAGGGCCCAACCAATATTACCACACCACAGTATGCATAAAGGCAAATATAGTTTTGGCTATGTCAAAGTCTGAATTTTGAATGTAAGATTTGCATTAATAAAACATGATTATTTAATAGCTTCATCTAATTTACAAATAATGAATAATTCATTTATAAATAAATTAAGATTTATATTTTTATGACTCTCACCCTCAGCCAGTGGACAAAGTCGACGCCAACATGTAACAGCTGTCTCCAGCAGGAACAGAGGCAGCCCACAGGTAACCACAAACACCACATAGGGTAACAGGAACGCCCTTGAGAGCACACCAGTGCTATACATTATCTTAAGGGGTCATGAATTGCATTTTTAAAAGAAAATGTTATAATGGATTGGATTTTACTTAGGTCATTTATAACTTTTCCCCCAATCAAAGTAAACTGGGTCACAGAGAGAATACGTTTTATGTGACACTATAACCTTTTATAGGCACAAACCCCCCCAACAAAAAACAATAAAAAAACAAACAAAATTCTGATTGATATAAGAATTTGCTCAACTTTGCTCAATAGACTTGTATTTATTGTTCTACTATTCATGTCAACACCTTAATCATGTCAAAACCTAAATCAAAATATCTCTGTGTGTAAAATAATTATAAATGCTGAGACACAGGCAGCTGTAAAAAGTCAAGCGATCAAAGAAATATTATATATACATGCACACACAAAGACACACATATACAAACATGTGAAAGCACAATAGCACAATGACATTGCAATAACCTAGAAACATCTGATTATATTACAAAGATTACTACAGACAAATGAAATAAAGAGCAAGATTGAGCACCTCAAGTAACAGTGAAAAGACTGTTTTTCAGTACATGTACATGTTTTACAATTTATTCTCCATATCTCTTATGTTTCTTTAGTTTGCGTAGCTCTTAAGTTTTCCATCTCTGCAATGAGGATCTTTTCTTGTATTTCAGTTCGTTGCTGACAGGTGAGAGGGAGGTTTGTGTCAGGACTACACAGGTGACGCCAACGCTGTTAGGACATAGACACAGTGAAACAACACTAAACTTTTAGGTTATTTACTCTTGGTTTGTTATGTAGTTTAGCGTTGGTAAAGTAGCTAAACACACACATCCCTGCCTTCACGATATCTCAGTGGCTTGTAGGTGAATATGTTTAATCTCACCTGTTTTAAGCTTCCTTTCTCAACAATTAGTTGTCCAAGTGCCCATGCAGGCACCAGCAGAATGGAGGACAGGGCTAGTAACCAGCCTAGCACATACGCCCAGTCTGGGTACACATACCAGCGGTTAAAAGTAAGGGGTTTGTACTTCACAAGAGAACAGACAAAAGACACCTGAGAATGGACAGAAGAGAAGGAGAAAGTTGCAAAGGACAGATGGGAAAGAAAAAGGAGAATGAGATCAGACAAATGTGAGAAATAGTTTTAGTCAGGCATATAAGCCTAGAACTAAATAATGACCATTAAGACATTAGTAGGCTTTTTGTAAAAAATCAGTGAAGATTGAACAGATGCATGACTGCAGAGACACTGACTAGAGACACGAGAGGAGTCAGGTATTTCCAGCACAGCATGAATATGTAATTGGGTCGTGAGTTGGTCATGTCTTCAATGACATCAAACATTCTCTCAGCCCCTGTGGTGTAGGGAAGAACTCAGCATCATTCTTTAATATAAAAATAACTAAAAAGTAAAAATGGTAAAATTAATGATTTTGCTTCATTAGATCATTTTAAAAAATGATCAGAGACCCTGACAAGAAATGTTCTGTTGCTCATTTAATGTTAGAAGTAAATGCAGAGTAGTAGGTGCTACACAGGTTTGACAGACTTCACAACATGGTGTTTAGAATAATGGTACATATCTTCTTTTGTCCTAATTACAGTACCTCAATATGACTAGGCAGGCCAAGTTTCCGATTACAGAAAGGTGTCATTGACATGTAAGTGTGGGCAGTCCTGTTTAGATGTATTAATCTGGCTGACATCAAAATTGACATTGGTATCTTAGGTTTAATAAATGGTCTTTGAAACTAGAAAGGAAGTTCTGGCTACCTACATGCTACTAATATTATGCATTCATATTACAATACTTTTATCCTTTAATCTTTACAATTCCTTCCTTCTTTTACATCACTTTAATCTCAACACATCTGGGAAATGCTATTCTTCATTTTAAGGTCAGTTTTTTGTAGCTTGTGTGCTACTCACCAAAGACCCAACCCATGGCCAGAGACTCAAACACACAGAGGAAAAGAAGACAGGCTCCGCTGCAGGCATAGTAGTCAAACAACTGGAATACATACATCCCCCCCTGCAGGTCACAATACAATGTTACAATTCAACAGAACAAAATGTGTTGACATCAACACAAATGGTATGTTTGGAAAGTATATTGCAGTATACCGTCTTCTATTTTAAAAAGCAATAGCTTGTAACAGTATACAGCATACAGTGTTAAAGGTTAGGTATTATGAAACAAGTTATACGATGTTGTTACATATCTTCAATGCAATTTTGAAAATATATTGAAAGGCAGCTCATATTTTTACTTTTAATTTAAAAAGGAAGCTTTTTTATTTGTTAAAACTAATTTTGTACACGTCAGTGTCTTTCTCTCTCTCACACACAAACCTCTGTAACCATGACAAGTTGGCTGAAGAAGCAAAAAAGACAGAACAGCAGGAGGAATATTTCTCGACGTCCAGCTTTGCGCAGCACCATGGGGTACAGGTCCATCACTGATGTCATGAAAACTTCCATCGCAACAAACTTTGAGGGATACAGCAGAACACATGTGCATTAGAGCAGTGAAACACTTTTGAGTTATCTCTTTGTCCAGGTTTGAGTTTTAGTTAACCTGTGTATCTAGCCCCAGCAAAATAATCATAGTGAAGAAACAAGCAGCCCACAATTGTGGACAAGGCATCATAGCTACTGCCTGTGGATAAGCTATGAACGCTAGTCCTGGACCTGAAAGAACAAAAGAACGAAAGAAAGAAAGAAAGAAAATTTTGTTTAGTTTCATAATTATTTAGTGTTATAAATATTTACCTTTTTTTAAAGAATGTTGCAGTACCTGATTCTGCCACCTCGTCAATGGGGACACCCTGCTTTTGAGCCATGAAGCCCAAAACTGAGAACACCGCAAAACCTGCTACCACACTGGTACCACTGTTCAGAAGGCAAAGCCATAAGCTGTCCCTGATAGGGAAAACATAGATTATTGCAATACATAAATACACATGTATATTGCATGTATATTGCAATACATAAATACACAATACATAAATACACATGTATTTGTGGAACAAAAATCACTGTATCTGTGCCTAAATTTTATGCTATATAGAAGAGAAAAGAGGAGGGCCAAACACTGAACCCTGAGATACATCGATTAGTTAATGTGAATGACATTCCTATGCCCCCAAATATATGCTGAAGATCAACCTTTGCGATAGATACCAAAAACAATAATTCTGAACTAACCTGTAGCAGTTCTTGTTATATTTATTGTAGCTGCCTAATACAGTAAGAGAGGCTGTACCCAAAGCATAGGAGAAAAAGATCTGAGCTCCTGCTTCCATCCAAACCTAAATGCACAAGACAAGTGAGTAAGTACTTGGAAAGGAGCTCAGGAAATTGTAATATGTTAATGCCATTATTATAACAGAACATGTTGAATTGAATTTTCTTTTGCTACTTTCAAAGAAAACATACTTTTTATTGGTTGTGAATGCAGTTTAAATAGACTATGTGAAAAAAACAAACAAACATTTCTTTATACTATCAGCTGATCTAGTGCTTGTATAGGCATTATAAGTCACATGCCAGGAAAGGGCAGATGGTGGGGTTACCTGCGGGTCAAAGAGACGAGCCGGTTCAGGGTACAGGTAAAACACAATCCCCTGCAGAGCTCCAGGAAGAGTCAACCCACGAATTAGCAACACCAGAAGCATCACATAAGGAAATGTAGCTGTGAAATACACCACCTACAAGCACAATTAGAAAGTGCCAAAATGATGCATCGGTCACCTCAAAAAATATCTTTCTATTTTCATATAAGAAGCAAAATACTGTAACATTCAGAATGCAGATAATAACAAATTAAAGCATAATTTCTTGTTTTAAAAGCTGTCAGTTCAGAAGACAACAGACCAAACAATCAAAATGTGAAAATGTGAATTTTGAAGTAAAATGTTTAAGCAAAGTATTAGACAATATTCTCTTCAAAGATAATCTTGCTCACCTTGCCTGTGGACTTGACTCCTTTCCAGACACAGAAATAACATATGATCCACATTACAATAAGACACAGTAGAATCTCCCAGTTGATCTTACCGACCTTTTCAATACCATCAGAAAGAACCAGCACTCTGTTTCTATAAAATTTGAAAAGAGAGAGAACCTCAAACTTTAGTTTTATTACCTATATGTGTATATCTATGTTTTTTGAATTGCTAATGCATGATGTTTTTACAAGGATTGATTTCATTATAATATAATTTATGCTTTTTTATTTACCTCCAGAACTCAGTAACTGAAGAAGTTGAATTAATCAGAATTGTCCGGTTGAGGGTCAGATTGTTTGCAGCAAGATTCACACAGTCATCTAAGATAGAGACGACAAAAGCTTTTTTGCAAACCACTCATCCAGCATATTCATATACTGTATGATATTCAGTAGAGTTCTTTCTGTGAGGTCTGTTTCAAATGCTCACCTGTGTTCCAGGTGTTGTCACAACTGGCCCACGGCAGTTGGGAGTTAAAAGAGAAGATGAAGTAGAAAAGTGCCCAGGCCAGAATGATGATGTAATACATGCAGCTGTACAAAATAATCAGTTGTCCTGCATAGCCAATACCTGAAAAAAGCAAACAGATACATTGATCAGCAGGGGCAGTCAACTAATTTCGCAGAGACCCATGGAAATAGCTGTAATGCAATGTTTCATTCGCCACCAGGACTGTTAAGGCACTCAACACAATTAGTTTTATCATACAGTTCTAGGTGCTGATATGGATATCTATTCGAATTAATATTGTCTCAATTGATACACTGTCTCACATTTACTTTAGAAAATGCAAGTGGTGGTTGCCTGTACTCTAACAATGGATGCAGATAAAAAAATTAATTTGTTTAAATCTTTTGACTCGCCCTCAGCCAGTGGACAAAGTCGACGCCAACAAGTAATGCCTCCTTCCTGCGTGTACTGTCCCATAGCTGTTTCCAGCAGGAACAGAGGCACCCCACAGGTAACCACAAACACCAGGTAGGGTATCAGGAACGCCCCTGAGAACACATCAGTGCAATAATATATTATTAAAATGCCACAGAAACCTAAGGTATAGTATTTATTTTTGTTGCCAGTAAAATAATAAAATCTCCAACAAACAAACATTTGTGTCTTTAGCCTGATTCATACCTCCTCCATTCTTGTAGCAGAGGTAGGGAAATCTCCACACGTTACCCAGACCAATCACAATCCCTGCCACAGCTAAAATAAACTCTGTTTTACTCCCCCAGTATCCTCTCTCTTCTATTTGTCCTTTGATTTGTTTCATATCGTCACACCGTTTTGATCCTGCTGTTCAGACTGCTGTAAGTTCACAGTGAGTTTGTTCTGAATTCTGCTTAGCTGCACGCTTATAAAAATGTATCAAGCTATTCATTGACTGATCCTCTCCAAATGAAATGACAACCAACCAGAGTATGAAATAGGTAATGGGGCAGGTCTAAAGCATATGCAGATCAGGTTGCTACTATGTTACGTATATAATATACTTCAGGTAAAATTTGTATTTCAAATTTTTAGTTTGCTTAAAACAGAGTATGAGGCTCTATCAATGCTAAAGTCACAGGTTCAGTTCCTAGAAAATGCATCAGCTGTTACAATGTAAAAAGTCACTTTGGGTAAAAACAAATTCCAGATGTGTAAATTTAAGTGAATTTAATTACAAAAAGCTCACTGAAGGTATAGCAGCTGTGGGTGAGATACAGGTAGGCCTATAAATGTATACATACAGGTTCCACAGAATATGACTGAATGAGTAATTAATACCTTTAATGATAAAAAATAGATCTATTGTTTCAATTTGGAAAATGTAAATATTAATACTGTATAAGTATAGATCATTATGCAGCCCTTCTGTTCACTGCTGTTAGTAACATGACTATTTGTCCTTTATAAGCAGGTTTCAGATTGAATTCAACTGTATCAAACAAGTATAAGATTTTCTGGGATTTTCTCATGTCTAAGATTAATTGTAATACTTTTCCAACAGTATGCTAAAAATATGATTCTTAATTGTCTTCTGCTTATTAACCCTGTTGAAAAGTTCAATCCTGAAAAGTTAAAGCCTGCTTGAGCATTAGTCAGTGTTTGCACCTTTTGTTACAGTTGGCATGAGTCCGCCTCTATGCATGATAGCTTACACATTTAGCCTCAGTGGCCACTGCAACTTCTGATGCAGCACAGTGTATGGGAATTATGAGAAAAGATGGATCTCATAATCATAAAACGTTCCAAAAACTAAGAAGATGTTGGAAAACCAAACAATGTGCAGGACCTGTAAGATTTTCCCCCCGATGAACAATGGGAAATGAGGGACTAATATTAAACATTCATTGGTGATCCAGTTAACAACACACATTAAAAATTAAATTTTTAACTGGAGAATATTGTCAAGAATATTTCTGGTCTAGATGAATGCCTAGATGAATGTCTCCTATGGCTGGATCAAAGTGGCAATGATAACTGTGGTAGCTGTGGTATTTTTACTGAAAGTTTGCTAAAAGTAAATTAGATAAATTGTGGTTAGGGTATGAGATAAATTTTTGTTATTTGCCCAATCTAAAAGACAGTAAACATCCTTAGGGTCAAAAATTAACACTCGCCAAGTAACAATCAACTGGAGAAAGTAAATTTGTTGACTGGTGACATTTTTGGAACTACAGTATTCCTTTAACTGACATCTCTACCATATGTTTTGGGCTAAATTTGATACGGAATAAATCTGTCAAAAGGAAGAGATGAGAGAGCAATGTTTCCACAGCTGCACTGCCCCAACTCTGTGTCTGCTGTTGCCTACTGTTGGGAATTTCCAGTTTTCAAGTGACAGCAGCAGTTTACAAACTTCAGTCAGTCACACAAAAGGGAAAACTGTGCTGGTCAGTCATCAGATAATAGGGTCAAACAAGCAATCAAGTAAGTAGGGATGAAACCATAACTTTGTTGTGAATAGGGTAAAGGGTAAAGGGTAAAGAACAGAAATATAGCAAAATATATGAGAAATGCAGAAATGTTCATTTACCATAATTATCCAAAGTTATACAGTTCTCTGAATTTAAATTGAGATTTACCATGGACTGACAGCTCAACAGCTCAACCATTAGCTCCTTTTAGGGGTGAAAGTTAAAGGGATATTAAACAAGGTTTAAATTGCATGGGTCACACTACTAGATAATGATTTCTGACACCTTATTTTGAGTCTGAACAAATGTTCAGACAGATGGAGTGATATTGACAATATGTTCCTAAAACTTTTTTGTGCTACTGTTGTGCTTTTTTTAAAAATTCTAACCTGTTCAAGTGTAAGTTATAATTTAAGGGATGCAAAGAGCACAGCGTTCTAATTTCACCAGGGAAATATTAACTAGATTACAGGTGACAATAACACTGAAAAAGTTCACATAAGTTTGCTCTAGCAGTGAGAGGTGTGAGATCTGAGTCAAATGACAAAAATGCATTATTTTGTAAACAGATTTTTTTAAAAGAACTTACAACAATGATGATAATAATAATAATAATAATAATAATAATAAAAAACAACAACAATAATAATAATAATAATAAATAATAATAAAACCCAAATAAAATCAGTCCTGTCAAACTTGACTGTGGAAAATGTGGAGTTACACTTATTGCCACAATTCTGTGAGCACAAGATTATATGTTGAGTGTGGAAAAGGCATTTTGCATGCATATGAACTGAGTTTTGTTGAGAAATGGTGGTTTAACATAGATAGACACACACACACACACACACACACACACACACACACACTGAATGAACAAATAAATTTTGCAATCAAAAATGTTTATCTGAATGTGGGTGTACACAGAGTATACACAAATACTGATTGTTAGAATACACAAAAAGCCCTGGGAAAAAGTAATCATCCATCAGTTTTCCAAATCTTTGTCATGTAGCTTGCAGGGATGCTGGATGCTGGACAGATGTGTAGAAACCACCAATTCAATTTGAACAAATCAGGTAAAATAGTTGAAAGTGTCACACCCACACCAGACTCTTCCTCAAAAACACTTGCTCCAGCTCTTCTGTGTTCTGAATACCTGTTGCTTGTGAAGGACTGTTTAAAACATGCACTTCCTCCATCAGTCTTTGTCTGGCCTCATATATTGGGAAACAGACTCTATATCTGTATAGTGTAGTTTGACTACTTGCCTTCTGTTTACTTACCTCAATCTCCTATGTGTTTGTCCTACATAGTTTTTTTGCTTGCTCCAGTGTTTTTTAAAAATTGGTATTGATTTATTTTTTAGCAATTTTCATGATACAAATAATTGCAAAGCAGTTTTACAGAAAATTTATTTTCTATTTTAAAGTTTCTACATTATATTTAGGAGTAGCTTGTCAGTGGTGACTATGTCAAGTTGATGTCTATATGGCAGAAATGTACAATAAAATTCATGCAGTTAGTTAATAACATGTAATCAAACAGATAGTGACCATTATTAACTGCAATTATTATATTATGTTGCGAGTAAACTTGTAGCAAAATTTGGTAGTTTTGTATGTTGTTTGAGGGTTGGCATCATCTGAGGTCCTCTGAGGGGTTGGCATCATCTCTTTTCAGGTGTTCGGTCATCTCAGATCTTCGTAAGGTTTGGATCCAGACGTTACAGTGTTATTCCCCTTGTCAGCTCCAGTGTTCATTTTCCAGTGTGGAATTTCTCTATTTGATGAACACACTCATTAGTGGCAAATTGAGTGCACATCTTAATAAAGTACCTGTTAAAATTTTACATTTTGTTCGTGCAGAAGTGTAACAGAACGCAATGTACTAGTTTGCAAATTATGTACTATGGTAAAAGGCTCTTCCCCCTGTAATAATGAATAATAAATAAAAGTTGTTTGTTTTTTACTGCCACATTTTTCTCAAACTATATGCATAAGTACTTTTCAATTATATTATTTTTTATACATGTAAATCTACCTAAAATTCCCCAGTAACAACACATTGCAAGTCAATGTCTGCTCAGGTGGCAACATCTGACCTCAAAAATGGTGGTTACTCAACAGTGACACATATCAAGATGACATGTACCAACCTGAATTTATATCTAACTTAAGCACTTATTGGCTTACAATGATTGATGCAACAAATGATTGATGGAATCTCTAGAATCAGCCAGAATTAGAACATTCAAGTGAGAAAATGTAAACAAGTATCATGTTGTTGGCCTATATGGAAATGTAATAGCTGACATACTGTATTTTGTCCTATATCAAGAGTGATATTGCCAATTGTTACCTATAAGGCCATATATTATTTTCACGTATTCTCTGGGTAGATGAAGATGTAAATTTCTAATCCTCAAAGTATTTTTTTTTATATGTACATATAATATTAATATAATTACTTATATCTATGATGACTTTATGTAGCGACCACATATCAACAATGGGTTACACTTTATTTTGATAGTCCACTTTAGACATTCTACTAACTACAAGTAACTTTGCAACTACGTCAACTAATTCTCATTAATTTGCAATTACATGTCTACTAACTCTCAGAGTAAACTATTAGGTTAGGTTTAGGGTTAGTAGAATAAGCTGACATATACTTGCATATATAT
>JAUZSZ010000129.1:8840873-8855735 GCA_034780575.1 Labeobarbus marequensis
TAGTTGTATCTCGGCCAAATATTGTCCTATCCTAACAAACCATACATCAACGGAAAGCTTATTTATTCAGCTTTCAGGTGATGTATAAATCTCAGTTTTGAAAAATTTACACTTATGACTGGTTTTGTGGTCCAGGGTCACATATTGGAAAGAAATAAAAATCTTTGTAAATTTTCATTAAAATTTAACAACTTTTGTGAGAATGGGGAAGATATTGAATTGCATAACATACTATTTAAGCACTTACATACTGTCACACTTCACAAACTCGGAGCGAGGAGACGTAGGAATTCATTCAATAAACAGACTTTAATTATCCAGTCACTTGGAACACAGGCATCACAGGAGACACAGAATACAAGGATGACGTTGAAGACCTGACAAACACTAAGTGAATGGACAAGACCTTAAATACACAGGACAATCAGGGAGGAAGAAGAGACACACCTGAAATCAAATCAACAATCAACGTGAGAGAGAAACTGGGTCACAGGGAACACATGGGGAGCAAAAACACAACAAAACAGTCCAGGGGCATGACAATAACATTTGCCTGAAGAAGTCGACAGTACTTGGACACATATATCTATTGCTTATTTTCATTGCTCAGCTCTCCCATGCTGCCACAACCTGCATGATGTCATCATTGTTTTTGGGCAGAAACAAACTTAGTTCTAGATTTATTATTTTTTTTTTAATTGGGTAAATGACTCATTTGAACTTTGAGCAAGAATGTCATGTGACTAATTATTGACAACACTATATAATTATGACAACATTGTCTGGCTAATGGCACATTAAGAACGTGCATTGTGCACCGTTTTGTCATATAAAGTTACATCATCTATCAAAAGCTGCCAACAATTGTTTCACTCAATTTTACTACTGAAGAGAATGTTTATTTTTCTTATTGTTGAAGATTTAAAGAGCATTCTGTTTAGTATTGATTTAAAGGTTTAAATTCTAACAAAAAATGTCCTCTTAGTGCCTTTAAATTAACAGTTGTAAATTTCCACATCATTTGGTGCCATTTAAAAATAATGTTGACATTCTGTTGGCATTAGCTGGATATGGAGAAGGCCTGGGGCTCTTTTTTTCCACTTTGTGCTAATAATTTCTGAAATGTTGTTTGTAATAAAAGCTGCATTACACTGGTTTCCTCACACATACATTTCAGTGGCATTTGGTCTCAGAGATTAATTATATCAAATAAGTGTGCCTCAATTAATTTATTTAGAAATTAAAAGGTAATTATTTTGATATTGGTTCTCTTGAAACCTGCAGTTCAAAGAAAATAGTTTTTCAGTACAGCTCTTGATTCTCAGTCTCTAAGGATGTCCTGCTAGTTGGGGACAGCATGCATTTGGATGTTCCTTTGATTTGGGTGATGAAATATGCAAACATACTAAATGCTTCAGAGTGTTTTAGAAGCCAGATGCAAAGCACTGCAGTCAGAAAACATTAGGCATCAAAGATGGAGTCCAGGGTTACTTAGCAGAAGCTGACACAAGAATACGTCAAAACATGACGTGAAGACTCACACAGAACCTAGGAATGATGCTTCAGGAAATTAGCTGAATTGAGTTGAGTGCTCCGGAACATGCATGTATTCCATGTTCCATCTGTCCTTTTTTAACTTTCGGCCATTTTTTTTTTCAACATATGACTAGCCAGATTTGGATTTGTGCCATGCCACAGCATCAGAGATTCTAGGGAGATTCCAGAGAGAGCATGTGTTAACAGCAAGAGTAGGTTTGGTTGTCTCTTTTACGGTTCATTTAATGATTTTTTTTTTTTTTTTTTTGCATTTGTATAATCAGATCACAATCAGGGCCATGATGGGCAGGGCTTGTTCTTTCACAGCTGGTACAGATCACAACAGTTGGGTTCCAGATGTAAAATCATATTTTTTTTTCTTTTAATGTTAAAGCATAACTCATTTAAGACAGGTTTACCATGAAATCTTAAGTTGTTATTTTAAGTGTATTTTGTTGTTCTGTAGAAGCAACACATCAGTGGGATGTATTATAGCCAAATTCCCAGTAAAGAACTACATTACCCATAATCCTAAAAAGAGATCTACCAATCAGAGGAGTCACTGACTTGACATCCAATGACTTCTACTGTACAAACAAAAACACTAAGACATTTTAAAAATATATTATTTTATGTTCTACAGAAGAACGAAAGTCACACAGGTTTGGTATGATATGAAGGTAAGGAAACAATAGCAGAATTTACATTTTGGGGTGAACTAACCCTCTGTCTTTTTATATTAGGAAATGCTTTTTCTGTGTATCAAAGTTTGTTATGTTCTGATTCATCTTGTAGCTCTATGTGAAAACAACAATGAAAAAATTGGAAAAAACAAATGGGAAAAAGTGGGTGGAACCAAGGTCATTGAAAAGGCGGACAATCACTGTTGTGTTCCATTTTCTGGTGTCTTTGTTATGGTTGTTTTGTTTCTGGTTACCTTGTGTATGATTCTTTCAGTGATGGATGTTTCGCATTTGTAAGCTCGGATCATGATTAGGATGCTTGTGGGCGAGCTTTGCATATCTGTAGTCACTTTTACTGTGAGCTGAGCTTTCATTGTCCCTGAGAGGAACTTGTCGTTAATGTCTCCCGCTGTTCTGGGGATACACCGTCTCATTATGCCCATATACTACCAGCACATCCAGACACTGTGACATGCATTATACATGTGGATTAATGCAGCCTGGACCCTCCCTGCCATTCAGCTTTGATCTCTACTCTGGATTTCCAGAAATAGACAATAATGACTCATTTATACAGTTGCTTTTAGGCATCTTAACTTCATTAGATGTGTGTACGTACAGCTTGGGCATATACAGTTTATACAAATGATATCCACTTGCAAATTTTTGATTGATGTAAGGTGCAGGAATATCGCCCTTAAGTTCTGGTGAGGTTGAATTTGTTTCCGTCATCCTTTTGGGTCTGTGTTGTCGATGGGCTTGTGCTTGCATGCATGCTGATAGCAAATAGCATTGCTCTCATTAGCTGACTCGCATCGCTAATGTTGAAGGAAGATTAAAAGCTAACAGGCTAATCAGTATTCATCACAAGGAGAAAATGACCAGCTGTGTGTATGTTTATTTGTTTATTTGGGCATGCCTACTGAATAACAATAGTGATGAAGACAATTAAAGGTAATTTAACTATCTGTGTTAGCATACTTGTGCGTACAAAGGCCTGTTCACACGAAGACAAATGTTTGGTGTGATAAACATTTTAATTTGAATGAATAGCTGTCAATGTGTGTGTTCAGAGTGACACAAACATTCACATGTTTAAAATGCTGTAGTGTTTTTATTTATTTTTTAATCCCGAATATTCGCATTGGTGTAAAAATGCCTTAAGGTTATATTTCATTAGGACTTAATAAAGTTGCTGCCAAATACAGTTTTAACAATTTAAAAGCAGGTTTTTAGCCACCATCACAGTTGCTTATACTTAGAATTAGTGATTTGAGCAAACCATAAAGGGGTAATGAACTGCTTTTTTGTGTACTGTTCTCTGAGGTCCATTAATAATGTTATCAAGATTTTTACATAAAAAAAAAACATAATTTAGAAGTAGTAGGCTATTTTCATTGGAACGCTCCGTTTGAACAGGGGTAGTGGATTGTAGACTCGGAAGTAAACGCGTACTGCTATGATTGGCATATACCAGTTGTGTATGTTTGGCAGCCTACATTCCTCACAGATGGACACTGCTGTGTTTTAGGTTAAAAACGCATAAATACAAAGTACATCTCAAACGATCTGTAATAACAGACAAAGCAATAGTGAGCATGTAATAAATACAGTTACTCACACCTTTGTGTTGCGACATTAGTGTTGGATCCAATATAGTCAGCAAAGCATCGTCTTTTAGTTTCAATTTTCTGAAGATCCTGCAACGAAGATCCAGATCCTGTGCCTTGTTTGTAAACGAATCCGCGGTAAAATGAAGTGAACAAAAGATTAAGTTCTTACTGACATGATCTGGGACTTCATTAAAAAATAAAGTTTATCGTTTGGTTTCTGCATAGACCAGGTAAATGCTGTTCTCGTCATTTACCTACTATGTTCACGAATTGGTGGGCGGGACTAAACAGGCAGGGATGTAGAAGCAGGCATTAATCACCTTCTGCAGAGGTGTGTTTAGTCACACTATTGCATCATAAAGTGGCACTTTCCACAACCTGTCTTTTTAGCAGACTGCCTTAATATAAACTGTTTTTAGACAGAAAATTTTGAGTTTTTATAGCACAATGCTCTATTTTTATATCAAAATGCCGTAACTCTTTCATGTAAGAACTGTCAACTGACAACATAACAGAGATACTCAACCTCAGAATAATGACTTTTTGGTAAACTATCCCATGAAGTAATACACTTTGCGTAAACTATATACGTAAAACAGTCTGAAGAAAGATAAAAATCTACTGGATCAAATAATCCAAAAGCTTTTCAGAAAGCATGGGAAGATAAACCATCAACCTTTTCAGTCATTGGTGATGTAGTGCCTCAGAGGGTGGTGTTTGTGCCACCAGCAAATGGCATGATTCTATATGAGCTTCAGATAATTATCATAGCATCGTCATAGCATCTGCTACTGATGCAGTGTCGATGGAAACTATGAAAGGATTTTTTTTTTTTATAGTTGTGTTTTGTTATCTCTAAATACTCTTCTTCAGTGTTACAGTATAACTATCTGAAAAAAAGGCTTTTTTTGGGGGGGTGAAAACCTTCATATTGAGCTGTTGAAGGTGCTTGAGAGACTAAATTGGATGAGCATGCAGGAACAGAGCCAGCCCAGAGGGGAAGGGCCTTTCTGTTTAATAAAAGCATATTACAGGCTCAAAAAAAGAAAGAAAAAAAGAGTTGATTCCTCACTGTGGTGCAGTCCCTGTTGATATGAGAGTCTTGATCAATCCCATCTCTCTCTTTTTGGTCCTCCAGGAAGAAAATTTTATAGAGATATTAATAATTGATGTTTATATTAACCTCCATATTTGTGCTTTGTATCATGTCAGAAAGAAGAAAGCCAGCAGCACATGAACTCCCATGTTTATTGTAAGATCCACTGTCACAGAGAGACAGAGAGCCACCACATGCCCTCTTGATCAATGCAAAACTTGTTGGGGAAAATTAGTGTGATTTCCTCTGTTTGTTTATTGAATATTTCATTGGTTCTGTTCCGTTAGATGGTAATCCAGAATCAGGTAATTTAATCTCCATCTCTATCATAGCAATCCATCATAATCAGAGATTCATTAAACATGGATTTCACACAAGATTAAAAGGCCGCTCAGCGTGCTCTATTGATCAGTTTAGATTCCTTTGTGAATCTGATGAGAAGCACCATTGCACTGCTGAAGGTCAATGAATCCGAGTTCTGTACTGAATCCACTTGATGAATATCAACTCTACACATTCTTTCTCATCACAAACACAAACACAATGCCAGATGTGTGCATCTACAAGTCATCAGATTATTCTTAAAGCAGCTATGTAGCCTGCATTAGATATAAAATCCCAAATAACTGTCTTAGCAATCGTTACAACGTGTAGTAACAAATCCCAACCTTTTTAAACTTAATTAATATGATTTGTAAAGACCCTTAGTAATGCTTTGCTAATATTTTTAATTGTTAGAGAAGAAGTCTTAAAAAAGAAGTATTATGTTCAAAATATCAAGTTTTCAATAAAAAAAAACAGTGATAATTAAATGTTGAGGATAATTGTACATATGTGTAGTCATATTGCCCTGGGGAATCACGATGAGAAGGGACTAAATAGATTCTTGTATTTCTTAAAGGCCTTTGAACAGATTATTTTAATCATCTGTTCATTTTGGCAATGCAGTACCTGCACAGAAGTTCTCTACATCTTCATAATGAGAAGAAAACAGTCTTTGGATGAACTTCACAAAAGTTTAATTAATACCCTTTAAGTCTTTAAAAATACTGCCATCATCTTTACACGATTGGTATTTTATGGGTTTCTTAATTTTCATTCCCCCCCCCCCTCTTTCGGTTAGATTAGTCTTAACCAGGGTAAACTCATTTTGAGGAAATGTGAATTTGGTTTATATAAACCAACAGGGCAGCTAAGAGCCCCGTGACTACAGTGAGTCACTGATCTTAAGCAGTCTATTTAAAACTGAAGTGTATTTTTTATTTTTTTTTTGCAACATTAAAATACTTTCTTCTATCCTAGTTTAATTTACAGAGACAATTATAACTAACCCATTTGTAGGATGATATCCTTAGGATTATAAACACTGTGGCTACGTATGAGTGGCTTAACACATCAAGTTGAAAGAAAGAAAGTCATACGTTTTTGGACGACATGAGAGTGAGTAAATGATGATTAATCCTTTCAATACTCTCTCTGAATATCAGAATATGCTCTCAGTGTTGGTCTGAAATGGCTAATGTCTTTTCCGGGAGGTTCTAACTGGCTGTGTGGGTGTCTGTATTTATGTGACTTTACCTGTACATATGGTCCTGTAGTCAAGTATATGGTCAGTCAGCCTTAATGGTTTGTGACAGGCAGTTAGGGAGAACATAACTGCGAGAGTGAGGCTCACACATACACAGTCTGGCCGCTGCATCCTCCGGGCAGCTTGAGCACTATGGAGGTGATTAGATGTACTTACTGCACTAATGCAATTATAGCTGCTGTCATCTCTTCTGGATAACAGGGCACACTGCAGCCCATGAGTGGGAGTGCATGTGTGTGGGTCAGCTGAGCATCAGTGTTAGTCCAGGTCAGGGGGTTTTGCTGTAAACACGGTAATTACCTGGAATTAAAGTCTGGGGTCACACACATTTGTAACACACCTAATGTGGGTGTGATGACATCTGCCCCTTATCCTGTTGAGGAACTGACACAGAGGCTATCACTGTATCACTGTGTCACACTGTCAAGATGTTTCATTTATATCTGTCAGTGGAACTCAGCAGTGATATTATATATTGAAACAATATTCTGCTGTTATAAATATAATGATTTGTTTTTGTAAAAAAAGGAAATATAATGAAAAATTTAACAATAATAGTAAGTAAATGATGTGAGCATGTAAGAAACACTGCTGCTGGACATAACATACATGAAATCACCCAATAGCATCTATACAGGTGGAGTTGGGGAAGGTGGTGGATTTCTGAAGTGCGCTGCAACTGCTACAGCAGGAACTAGCCAAGTGTTTGAATGTTGAGCAACAAGCTCATTGGCTGCTGATATGAAAAACAACCAATAAGCTGTGCCATGTGAATAATAATGCAATTATATCAGGTCGAGTTAGAACTTATAGGCCTGCGCCATCTAGAGTTTCATGACAGAACTTTGTATTTATTTAATTTACATTTTAATATTTACATATAATAATTATATATTAATATACCATTTATTTATTCGCTTCTGAATTACAAATAAGATTAATCCAAGCATAAGTGATAAAAAAGCAGAAAACAATACATTGTTTAAAGCAGTAGTGTTCATTTCAATTATATTTTTTTAACAAATGAAAAATAAATAAATAACACTAAAGGATTGGTGACCAACAAATGCTCAACACCACTCATAATCCTCTTGTCAAAGGAATGCAAACAGATTTGACACAATCACACACCTACTGTAATCTCTCAGTCTTTCTCTCTCACACACAATTATATACCAGTTGTGAATTGTAGATTTAGTAGATTAGTATGTGATTTGTGTGTGTCTATGAAGTCTGACCCTGGGGATATGTTCCATCATGTTGATCTGATTTGGCCTGATTTGGCCTCTCAGTATTCTGACTGCCTCCTCTCAGAAACCAACGTGACACTTGTGAAGCATGACCCAAACTAATAAGACGTTGAAACAAACAAAACTTCAGAAGAGTTCAGTATTTCACTTTCCAAATATATCCTCGGTGGCAAAATATTCCTGCAGAAGAATGGTGTAACCTTTGCTTAAGCGAGCTGCTTGTGTCCCCTGAAGAAATGTGGGCAAATACTCTCTGCATTTATTTATTTGCTTTTTCAAATCAGCTTGTCTGATGAGAGTGCTAGAGCGAATAACTATAGCTGTTTGTTCAGGTTAGTCCTCTTGGGTGTGGAATTGTGTGTGTATTTTTGTCTTTGGCTCTGAGACACCAAAACTGGCTGTACCAGGCGGCCACATCCCGACCCTACACCATCCCACCGGACACGCCCAAAAACACTTATGCCCGCCAGCCTTTAAATAGACCAGAGCTGAAGACATGCATTCATTTTCTAATATTTCTTAAATTTACTAACATGGTTACTAGGACATTGTAAATGGGTCAAACTATTTTTCTGATTGAAATACTGCTATAAAAAGACTATAATCCCTGTGTGAGGTGTGTAATCTAGAGTAGGTGAATCTTGAAGTGAGGCTTGATTTTAATGTTGTGAGCCTGGTGTTTTGACATTTTGAGAGTTGAGAAATCAAGGCATGAAGGTATGAAATTTGGCCTAGCTAGGTGACAAGAAAATACTGTTCTGATATATGGCTACACTCTAAAAAATGCTGGGTTAAATACAACCCAACACTGGGTAAAATATGGATGAACCCAGCAATTGGGTTGTTTAGACCCAGAGGTTGGGTTACTGCCCAGAACGTTGGGTTAAACATTTAACCCAACTGTTGGTTGAAGATAACCCAGCATGTGTTCTCCCCAATATTACCCAGCACTGGGTTGTATTTAACCCAGCATTTTTTAGAGTGTAAAGATATTAAGAGGCCAAATGAAATCACTTTGATACCCTGGTGACTAAATCTTACCTTGATCCTGGCTGTACTGTCTTGCCAACAACCTGTTGGTGTGTTGTATGAAGTGCTAGGTCTTGGGATGAACCATTTAAGGGACCCTACTCGTATATGGCTACCATCCTGAAGAGTTTAGCTCCAACCAGCTAATCAAGGTGTTCCATATTACTTGTAACTAATAAGAAGGTGGGATGGAGCACTGTTGGAACTGAAGTCTGCAGGAATGTAGCCCTCCATGAGAAGGTTTGGGTACATCTGTATAAGATCACATCTTATCATAAAATCTTCATTGTAGCTTACATGAGCAAAGCGGCCAACAATGTGGGAAAAAGTCTGGGCCTCCAATTAAGGAATGTGCTTTAGAATGTTCCCAAGAGGGTCTAGTCTTGGTGTGGGTCTTAGGGCATCTAGTCTGACATCAAGGTCAGTGGTTGTGCAATTTTTAATGAGCAAGTACTTTCTCATCTAAAATATTCATTGACAGGGTGCAAGTGGGTGACAAGAACCTAGTTAGCAGAAGAGTGGGACACAGGACCGGGTGATTGACAGTGTCAGAGGTGTTGGAGTTGCAAATAATGGCCACTTTGTTTTCAGAATGGTCTATGAAGTCCTTCAGTGTGGATGGCAGAGGAAGGGTTGTAAGGTCAAAAACAGCTTACATAAAATGGAGATGGAGGTGTTGAATCTCTAATGGAAAAACAATGTCTATACTGACTTTGTCAAAGGAAGTACAAACTTGCACCAGAAATATGTTGAATTAAAGGGGGAAGTTCGGTACAGTACTTCACTGTGCCAGTGGGCAGATGACTGGTGCTCTCTGATGGAGCTACTTAAGAAACAGCAGGGTCAGACAAAAATAACATCTGAAGGTTAACATAATTACTAAGCCCACATAATCCTCCTTTTCTACTACCTTTTCCATATTTTTTCTCTCTGCTCTCTTGCTCCGGTTGAGTTGTACATATGTATATGTAAGTCTACTTGCAGACACACACATACAAAAAGCGAGGCCTGAAAACATACTCTACACAAGTATGCGAACGCAGGTGCTTCTAGCTACACAAGCTCAATTTCACACATCGCCACGTTTTGAAATGTGCCAAAAGGCAATTCATAACACAACACGAATGCACGTTGTATTCTCAATGTTGCTGCCAGGAGGTCTGAAATACAGATCTGTTAGCAATCCAATTCATCTTAGTGGCACCCCTGGAAATATACAGTTTTAAATCTGCCATGTGAATAATTACTCTGGAGCTGCAGGAAAATTATGTCATGATAAAGCTGATTGGCTGATGGCACCTAAAAAAAAAAAAAACACACAGACACACAGTCCCAAACCTTCAGTGGTTAGTTTTTTCTTTCAGTTCAACTTAGTTTTCTCTCTCAGTTCAACTCAGCATCAAGTTGAAAAGAAGGCAGATTTTGTTAGCTAGTTACTTGAAAAACAACACTTCTGGTGTTAAGCCACAGGTGTTTGTAGGTAACCATGGCCACAGTAACCCGATAACATACTAAGTATGTACAACTAGCAATGTGCTGACTAGCCGTTTGTGTCTGCTTTTGTGTACTTGCATAAATGATGTTTCTGTCCCAAGGCTGTACACTTGTGACATCGGCAATGGAATCTTCTTCCGTAAAGGATAAATTTATTCTTTAAAAAGGGGTTATGTAATAGCACTTATAGCTATCAGAAGAGCACTGGGCATAACTCCTTAAAAAGATGTTAATAAAGCAGAAATACAGAGAATCGTGAAATCACACACACTTAAGTCCTGCAGACAGTGGTCGATGCCCCTAAGGGTTCAGATCTTGTTAGCAGGGTAAACATACTCAATCTTAGACAGGTTTGGACTCCACCCCATTTGGGAATCACAAAGAGACACCGAATGGGATTGGCTAGGAAAATAGAAGGTGGAATCTAATTGCCTGGGTTGTTAGCAATTTTCTTATGATGTCACAGGTCTTTTTTTAAAATTACACGTTTACAATTTTTTACCTTTTGTTCATTAGAAATCTCTCTCTCTCTCAGGCCGCTGGTCACGCTAGTCTCTGGATTTTAATCTGTCTCTCAGAGCTCAGCGTGTTTTCTCTAGAGATTAATTAGCTGATAATCAGACAGAACAAGTGTTCCACCACACCGACACTAATTAACATTATGCTTAATTAAAGCTTTGCTTTTTGTGTTGTTGAAACCTGCTTTGTTCTTTATGTTCTGTAAAATGGTTTGTCACGCTGCTATTGGTATGGATAAGAGAAATTTCACTCTTTCTCATTTTTCTTTCTCATTTTATGTGAAATCTGTTTGAATAGTATATGAATATATCTTGTTATACATTCTATAGTGTATATCATGCTACATTGTTTCATGTTATACTGTCTAAACCTGTCAGGGTAAATTGCATGTGCATGTTTGTCAGTGGGTGGGGTAATGTAACTACTTCATATTGGGGAAAACTTGCTCATCTCCAGATGGTACTATGTGGCTCAGTAAATCAAATCCCCCACTGAGTTTCTTTCGAAGATTTTTTATTTTTTTCACTGGAAGCATTTGCCCATATCCAATATTTTTGTTTACAGCTAATAAAATAGCATGCAAGAGCAATGTTCGGTGACATAAATGACAAACTGCTCAGCTCACGTTGAAATGATTAAATAAGAGGCCTTATCCTGCAGCTACAAATGATTGCTAGTTGAATTGTATACAGCATATTTTGTTTAACAAAGAGATGAAGCTTGCTCTATGTAATTTGTCTTTGTTAAAATGTCTTTCCTTTGCCAGTTCAAAATTTGCCTCAAAAAAATGGTCGAAATTCCTGTTTATTGAACACTGACAGGAGTTCAGTTTGTCGCCCCTAGTGGTGCATTAACTACACACTTTGCCTTGAAATGTAGATGTATACCTTATTTTTGTTATCTTTGTATCATAATGATAATTGAATACAATAAGTATGAGTCAAACCATCCATTGAAAAATGAATCAGAAACACAACGCTGAAGATGCTTTCAATAAAAAGCAAGTCTTGGCTTTTAAAGTCAAGCATTACAAGAGCCAATCAAGGGAAAAGGCACTATTTAGCCCTTTTTTGTGTGTTGTGGTCATAGGCTGTAAGTGTGTTAACTTGACCAAGAAAAATATTGGTGTTTTGAGTCTGGTTTAGGCTAATTTAAGCTATACTACCTTGGTGAAATGTTACTGAAACATAAGCAAACAGCAAACACTGGAGATTTCTCTGTGCCCTCATTTAAGTAGATAAGAGCTGTACTTGCATGACTAGAAAAAAGCTGCCCGGGGTGTTTCCAAGATGGCGACAGAGTGAGCTGAGTTGATTAAAATGACTTTGGCTCTACCCCTTTTGCCAAATATGAACATATGAACATTCACATGCGCACACACAGACCCATTTTGTGGCAGTAAATAAGGTTGTATTTTATTTCGGCCCTGAGGAGTATAATGGTAAAGTGACCTCTTAGATTGACCGTTCATCTAGCAGTTGAAATGACCGTCCTGCCTACTCTGTTCCACACCATCAGGTTTTCATGGCCTGTGAACTGCGTGTAGTCCATTTAGATCCAGCACATCTGAGCAGTCTCAAAGTCATTTCTGAACCTACAAATCTGATGGAACATTTTCGAGTTTAGGGCTCTTAGAAACACAGAACAGCAGACGTATTTGTTTCTCTTTCATGTTTTGTTGAACATCAAGGATGATGAGCTCCTATCAGCAAAGCAGAAATCAGAAATAACAGGAAGAGAGTAAAAGTCTGTAACTGTGGTAAACTCAACATCATGACTGAATTATTTAAAATGTTTTGGTATCAAAATGCATTTGTCTGTTCTATTCCCATCTCTAAGTAAAGCATGTTCTACACCTGCACTAACAAAAGCCAATCTCGTCAAATCACACCCACTGATGCCTAAAAAGTGTAAGAGAACAAGAACTAAGGGGGAAAGAGCGAGAAAATGTCAAACTGAGTAGTATGATCTTGTACTAATTCAAATCTCTTGCCTTTTGTAATTATTCTCTAATGACAATACATCTGATTTCAGTAAATGTACCTATTTAAATACTGTAGTCTCACAGATCCAGACTTTTAACTGCTGGTATGGAGCCTGGTCCACTTTTCCATTCATTTTGATTGACATGCAAAGGGACCAAACAGAGTTTTTGTACAATTTAGGGTGAAACAGTTAATGCACACTGGGAAAGCATGAGAGCTGCACATAAGAAGGAAATGTGTGTTGAGTTTTTAAATATATTTTTCAAGGTAAAAGGTTTTTTTTTATGCATGGCTAAATATCATTAAATTTTTTAATCACATCACATGACATTTTACAACTTGAAGTTTATCTCCAATTATTCAATATTTTAACAGAACTGTTAACCTTTCCACACAGTCAGAATGTACTGATGCATGGATCCAACATCATGTCAAGTTTGCTTCAATGGCCTTGTTACCTCATTATTGAAACATTCTTGTATATCTCCTGCTACAACCATGCAAATCAGTTGCGTACATTGAGAGCTTCAGTCACATACAGGACCTGTTATCAGCTTTGCTTTAGAGGTATAGAGCAAACAGCCATAGCGTCTGAACACTGGCCCATGAGAGGCAAAACAAATGGTCCAATCATGGTACTGGCGGGAGGAAAAGAGGTTCTGACTGATGTAGTGCACAACATTGAGTAGCACTAATTACTGCAGCCTCCATGAGAGAGCATGGTTCTCTTCATCAGCCCCTTCCAGAGAACCACAGCTTACAACCACTCCAGACTCCAACAGAACATAGCCAAGCTCGATCGATCGATCATTAATGAGATTGGGTTAGTGGCAGAGATGGATTGAGGGAGAAAGAAAGAGAGAGACATAAAGCTGCCCCTAAAAAAGGTGCTGAGGTAAACAGTGTGATTAAGAGGTTGGTTAATCAGAGACCATCCATGTGCACTAATAGATTTGCAGTAAAAAAAAAGAATAATAAATCATTTTGTGCTTAAGTTGAGAACAGCGTACATCATCCCTTTCAGGTTTACACATTTTTATATGGGGCATAAAAACAAAAAATAAACTTGTGGTCTGTCTCTTTACATGTGAATCAGATGACTTTTCCTGTCTAAATCACTGTTTTTTTTTTTGCCAAAAATAAGCAAAATGGACTAGGCTACGCCGACAGAGACCCTCTGCATGTGCTAGTAGCTCTTCAGTAAGAAGCAGAATGAATCATGCTGTGCTTGAGATGAAGACAAGCTCGTATCATCCATTTCAGATGTACACACCCCTAAACAGCACGAACAAACAAAGCAATCTGTTGTCTGTTCCTTTACATGTCATTCAGACAGTTTCTTTCTATATAACTGGGTGGGATTAAGCCAGAATCAAGGTGTCCAGTTTTAGACTTTGGACCTTTTTGCTGTTGCACCTCAGGATGGCAAAGATTTTTGCTGGGATTAGTCCAAAGGTCTACAAGCCTTTTCCTGGAGACCCACTGTCCTGCAGAGTCGTGCAGAGCTGCACTATCTCTAATCAAACACATTTGAACCTGCTTATAAAGTTCTTCTTGATCGCTTGAAAATATGGCATGGCAGATTTCAAATTATGTACAGTACTTCTAGGAAACCCTGTGCCAGGCCAGGACCGCAACTGAGATGAACAAGAATGCTAACTACATACATTTCTCTGGGTATTATAGACCAGCAATTCCCAATCTTGGAGGCCCCCAAACAGTACACATGTGGATGTCTCTATCATCTGAAACAAAATAATTTCAGGTCATGAAGTCTCCACTATACAAACTGATAAGTCGATTAGCAAGACATGCAAAATATGCAGAGGTGAGGGCACTCCAGGACCAGGGTTGGAAAACACTGTTATAGACTAAGCTGCTAAGTGAGCCTGATGTTATGTCGATTTTCAAATGCCTGGCTATGCAAGACTAGTTTTAATACAATGGTCTTGTTACCTTATTTATTGAAACACCCTCGTACCTCAGGGCGGGTTTTAGGAGGAAGTGAGGGGTTGGCATGGGCTCGGTTAGGTTGTGGGTAAAGAGATAATTGGCAGTCAAAAAAAGAA
>JAUZSZ010000129.1:9381488-9393787 GCA_034780575.1 Labeobarbus marequensis
GCACCATTAATGCTGAAAAGTACATAGAGATTTTGGAGCACAATATGCTGCCTTCAAGAAGACATCTTTTCCAGGGACGTCCATGCATATTTCAACAAGACAATGCAAAACCACATTCTGCACACATTACAAAGTCCTGGCTGCGGAGGAAGAGGGTACGGGTACTTGACTGGCCTGCCTGCAGTCCCGACCTGTCTCCAATAGAGAATGTGTGGCGCATTTTGAAGCGCAAAATGCGACAACGAAGACCCCGTACTGTTGCCCACCTTAAGACTTGTTTGCAGGAAGAATGGGACAAAATTACACCTGAAACACTTCATCACTTGGTGTCTTCAGTCCCTAAACGTCTTTTAAGTGTTGTGAAAAGGAATGGCAACATTACAAAGTGGTAAATGCTTTACTGTCCCAACTTTTTTTGAAATGTGTTGCAGGTCTGAATGACAGGAAAGGATGTATATTTACAAATGACATGAAGTTGACCAGACAAAACATGAAATATTTTGTGTTCATATTGTCTGCAATGAAATACAAGTCAAAGTAAATTTAGAAATAACTACGTTCTTTTTTTATTTGCGTTTTCCATACTGTCCCAACTTTTTCTGATTTGGGGTTGTAAAAGGCCACCTCACATACAGCTCACAAAATCAGTCTTGTGCTGTGTGTAGGCTATTGTGCAACAACTGCACGATTGTAAAAACAAAAATGCACTGCATGATAAAACATTTAGGTGAGATTAATATATAGTTTTGAAAAATGTCTAAAAAATGTACCCCTACACCCCTCAAATTAAAAAAAAAAAATCCCCTCTTACAAGATTCACCTAAGAGAGGAATTCCCCCCATTTTCAAAAATGAAATTCAGGCCCTGAATAAATGTCTAAAGATACTGATTGGAGTATCACTATAAACAATTCTACATGATAAAAAGAAGGCTTTAAAAAAATGGGCATCGGTGATCGTATCGGCAGATACTGCTTTCTGTGATCGACGAACAGTGATCGGCATCAAAAATCCTGATCAGATCACCTCTAGCCGACATGGTCATGTTCCCAAGTGAACATGAACCACCCACGAACGCAGTCCCAGCATACTTAAGCCCAGGCATGTGAGTCAGCGATCGTGGCCATCAGATGAGGACAGGAAACGATGACATCCAGAAACATTTGGGTGGAAACACAACTTGAAAAAAAACCCATGTCACCCATGAACTCTTTCAGAGGAATGCTCTTTTAGGAAAAAAGGTGCACAGGGCAGGTTGCGGCATGACCACAGCTCTTGTAAGCTGCAGCATGCACCAAATCTTCACAGGAAGAGCTGCAGCAGCACTGGAATGCAACCCTCACTGATGCGCAGTCACACCAAAACTCATTCTGTACGATACTCTTTCGTAATAGCGAGCAGGAGTGCTCAGCTCCGAACCAAAAAGCTGAACGTGCAATTGCACATGCTCTTCGTTTTATACCCGCTATGAGGGGCAGTGTGCACAATGCAAATCTCGCACGCCAATGGGCATTGATTCATTTTGTTACACTGGAATATCATAGGGTTCTCAGGTGAGATCAATTTGGAATTCTAGGAATTTCAGGAATTCAATGTGGTACTCGCTTGCTGTTGGATCTGTGGCTTTTGAGTGCATGTGCACAGAAATAATCTATCACAGTTCGCAAGTACCGCATTGAAAACTCTTTTGCGATGTCTTAAGGGGTGATCACACTGCATTTTTCGCTCCCTTGACTTCCATTCATACGCATGCAAATGCATCAGACCGGAAACGCAAGCCAATGCGAAAAGTTTTCATATTTCGCTGCATTCCAAAGTTCAAGCTTGGTTAACTCTGACCTGGTGATCACGTGACACCATGTGACCAACGGCAGATTGATACGTCACAGCATGACCTCGTAGCTGAATTAAAAGAACATAATTTTAAATCCGCAGCCCTGCAGAAAAATGGAGTAGATTGTATGTTTTTACATTTTAGGTGTATTATTATTGGTTATGTATTGAATTTAAGTATTTAAAAAGATGCTGCAGAGCATGACGTCATATCACGACTGTTGCAGCATCCGAGGGAATTTCGTATGCTCAAAGTCTAGTGTGACTGCGGCTTTATGCTTGAATGGCTTAAAACACAAATGTTTAAACTGACAACACAAAACACGTGAGAATGATAAACTTTCTTGAGAAAGCAACACTGGCTCGATCGCTCAGCCCCTGCTACCTGGTGTAAGCGTGGATGGTGTATGCCGATGCCCACAATGTCACAGTCCACTTGCTGTCAGGAGGCTGATCTGGACCATGTATTGTGTGGTCACTCTTGCATCACCATGTTGATTACATTTGTGCTCGTGGACCACAAAATCAGTCATAAGGGTCAATTTTTTGAAATCGAGATTTATACATCTGAAGAAAAAAATCTAAATATTGAGAAAATCGCCTTTAAAGTTGCGCAAATGAAGTTCTTAGCTATGCATATTACTAATCAAAAATTAAGTTTTGATATATTAATGGAAGGAAATTTACAAAATATCTTCATGGAACATGATCTTTACTTAATGTCCTAATGATTTTTGGCATAAAAGAAAAATCAATAATTTTGACCCATAGGGTGTATTTTTGGCTATTGCTACAAATACACCCCAGCAACCAATTTTACACTGAACAATATTGCACAAGTTCCCAGCGTGCATTGCAGCTTGAAAAAATTGTGTTAATTATTGTTAAAATATTATCATTGTTTTACATTTTACTGAGTTAATTTATGCTGCTGCTGCTGTTGTCACTGTCAGTTAGCTGTCATGTGGATCAGAGTTTATATTTTTTTACTGATTTAACATTTGTTGACCCTCACCATGGTTGAGAATTGTATGCTGAGGTATATGTACATCTCATTGCAACTTCTAGGTTCAATACATTTGTCTATCAGCATAAATGTTTGCCTTTAGGTTTAAGAGGTATTACCCATCTTAAGTAGTGGGCTTTGAAAATAAACATACATCTCATAAAAGAGGATTGTTAAAGAGGATTAGCTTTGCTAAATGCTAAATGATCATCAGTTGATCTGACAGATCTTTTCAAATTCAATAGACTGACTTTTAATTTGATGAACTTTTTGACTATTCGTTAGATGAACTAAAGTTTTTAAGTTGTCGGTTGCTAGTTGAGTTAACTTGTCAAGTTGAATGCGATAAGTTGCCTTAATTTTTCTTTAATAATAATAATAACAACAACAATAATATACTAAAAATAAGCTAAAAAGAAGAAATATAAAATATAAAATAAATATATTTCAAAATTTATATAAAGAATAATATATAGAAATATATTTAAACAAATAATTGAAATAATAAATCTCTCCATTCATCTGTCAGTCTATTTAAGAAGAAGAAGAAGAAGAAATATATAGAAATAAGTTTAAACAAAAATATAGCATAATAATTCTTCTGTCCATTCCCCAAACTAATTGTGCTATAGGGTTGTGGAGATGCTGGAGCCCAGAAGTAGTAGTAGTGGTAGTAGTAGTAGTAGTAGTAATACTTATAATAATAATAATAATAATAATAATAATAATAATAATAATTTCTGTCTGACAGGTCATCCTGGGAAGTCTGAGAGTTATCTGGAGGCAATCAGGAAGAACATCGAATGGCTGAAAAAACACAACAAGGAAAGCAACAAAGAAGGTAAATGTTCATTAAATATTAAAGTAGCAAACCCGTTTCCTTTCAGTCATGACTGTTATTTTACAGCTGCTGAAATGGAGCATGTGCTCTGCTTTCTCTTCTCAATTTAATCATGATTGAAGCCAGCAGGATATGTGCTCTGCCTTTTATTTTTGTTGTTTTTTTGTTTAGTTTTTTTTTTTTGTAATATTAATCAAATTAAATTGCATAATGCAAATAAAGCCTATTTTAGGACCGTTCTCATTACTGCAATGTTTTTTTGTTTGTTTGTTTTTTTTTTTTTGAATAATTTAAGTAAAACAAACAATTACATGATGTGTAAACACTTTTTCTTTTTTCTTTTTACATCATATATATATTTTTTTAAGAAATACTTTGACACTTTTAACCTAGAAATAAAACAAAATAATAAAACAAGTGTGATTTACTTAATATCTAGAAATAGGAATAGACCAACATTTCAAGTTTTTAAAAAAAGGCTCAAAAAATTAAGCGTTAAAAAAAGAAAAAAAAAATGTAACAATGTTTTTTCTGTCACCTTTGATCAGTTTGATGCATCCTTCCTGAATAAAAATTGATTTATGTATTTTAACCCAAACTTTTGAACGGTAATGTAACATCACCCATCTATGTTCATGCAGCATAAAAATTTCCTATCGTACACATCAAGATGTGTGAGTGAGTGTTTTAACATGTTTTAATACAACATGAGTCATAGTCATTATGGCCACTATTAGAGACATAGTAGGAGTCACTGAGTCAGGAAGCATGTGAGGTCTGGAGGAAACTCCACGGCTCTGTGAGGACTGTCCAGTCTTATTCCATTGTAATGGTAAGTGTAGGAAGAATCCACTGGTCTATAAATTTTGCCAGAGCCCACACACAAAAACGCTCTTCTGATAGCCAGCCATTTTTTTCAGCCCACACAATGTACTCAAAACACTTTCACACACACATGCTGTGCCAAAACTTGTGAATTTGGAAGTGGATTTATACATATTTACTGCTTTGTGAGTCTTCTGGCTTTCGGCTCTCTCCCACACACACCCACTGTCATGTAGGCTTAAACTAGTACATACACTAACAGGCATTTATGGATGATCTTTGATATCCACTGATAATAAACATCATCATTTCTAGAAAGAAAACATACAATTAGGCCATAATGTGGCTTGCCTCCCATAATTCAAGTATCTGTTTAAATGGTTATAGTCTTTTAGTTGACATAAAAACTACTTTGTTTTAACCAGCTTACAGATTTATATAACCCTTAATATTTCTCATCTGAAATGTTTTTGTTGCCACCCTCGTTAGATCTGTAAAAAAACTGAAGTGCAAAAATAACAAGGAACAAACAAAAACAAAAAATACTGCACCATGCCACAGTATTCAGTTAATATTTTTGCAATTGAAGCAAAGAACAATATTTTTCTGTAAAAAAATAATAAATTCCCAAGACAAATGTCCTGCAGAGTTGAACTTTTGAGCTTGGTGAGGCAAATATGCATTTAAACACAATTGAATTTATTATTATTATTATTATTATTATTATTATTATTATTTATGATGTCCCTCTGTTAAAAAATCGATATGATGGGAAATAGCACATTTATTTTTGTTTGCTTGTTTGTTGTTATTGTAGTTTTAAATACACATTTTATGATTTCCTTTATACATTTATAAAATAAACATTTTTGTTTACAATTAACAAATATATTATATTAATTAATATATTTATATTTAAAGGGGAAATATCCCTTTATTTATTTGCTTATTAGTTTGTTTGTGTGTTTGCTTGTTAATTTATTCATGATAATGCATAGTTTATAATTTCCTTTATACCTTTGTAAAATAAACCTTTTTGTAATTTTCAAATAATATTTTTAATTATTCAATACATCTAACAAATATTTTTAATTATTTATCTCAGTTAAATAAGAATTTTTTAACAGGGAAATAATATATTTTTTTCATTTATTTATTCATTCATTTATATATCTTTAACTAAATATTTTACAATTCCCTTTATACAGTTAAAAACATAATAATAATTTGATTAAATTAAATTAACGTAATTAAAAATGTTATATTACTTTTTAAAATATTATAATAATTACTACTTTTTATATTTTTAATATTATTGATTTAATATCACTTCATGTTCTAATACTTTGTAACATCACTGGAAAAAAAATAATAAATTAATAAACATTTGCACTCAGAAACTGCTAGTAGTTTTCTGTACTGATCAGCTCCTGTGTTCTGTTTAAGATTATGACCTCTCCAAGCTGAGGGACTTCATGGACCAGCAGGTGGACGCGTACATCGACAAAGGCATCCTGGAGAAGGACGAAGGTGACGTTATCAAGAGAATCTACGGAAGCCTGTAGGAACCACAAGTCCAGCTTCACATGTAATAGTGTAACAGTTAGACTATCTACTAAATACTTGGACCGGGCATACTAACACAGATCCTATTGCTTTAACTCCTAATAAACAAGACTTAGTCTGCAAGTCTCAGACAGTATTTCTGCAGAATAATTCCCTTCAGAAGGCAATATCTTCTCTCAGTGCAGTCAGCAATAGAACACAATCTAGTTCTAGATAAGCCACAAATCACATTTGAGTTGTAAGTGTTCTCACGCATTAGGACAGAGTAACAGCACTGGCTACCAGAGGAATAAACTTCGGTGGATTTTTTTGGTATGACTTGCAAATCAGTGAAAATACAAGCTTTTGCACCTGTCCCTCTTTTGCAATAGACTTTTACAGCATCATATGCATATACTGTATCTGTACGCACCATTCATGTATGGTGTTTAGCATATTCTGATATTATTTGACGAAGAAGAAGAATCTGTATTATTGTTTCTCAACCAAGCAAAAAAAAAAGAAAAAAAAAAAATCAGCTCCACTGTCAGTGAATTGCTTTTCTCCTCTGTTGTTGTTTTGTCTCCCTGTCTGTAGGGGGCAGTCTTTATATCTTTATATCTCCCTTCTCTATCTTAAGTTTGGTTTTCTTGGTTTTCTTTCTCCACTATTTTGACTCTGTATATTCCACATGCTATAGATTCACAAAAGTCAAGTATTTTTAAATGTAAATATCGTGATTTTTTCCAAAAATCTATTAAACATTGCCTTTCTTTAATTACGTAACTTCTGTGGTTGTCATTTTTTAAGTTTTTGATCCTTCTACAAAGCAGTTTATAATTTGATGTTAAGAAGAAAGAAAGAAAAGACTACAAACTACAAAGTTTTCAATCAAATCTAAATTCATAAGTTGCTTCATATCAGCAGTGGTTTAATATGCTGTGAATTCTGTTTGTGAATAATGTTAATTATGAATAATAATGGAAATAATGATGTGAATTGTGTCCTCTAAATCACGTAACATTTATTTATAATTGATTTTAAATTATTTGTTGGCTACTGTATACATTAGTAAAAAAATAATATAATTAAAATACATTTATTTGAAATCTATTAACATATTTACTGATGTATCGCTCAAGACTTACTGATATAAAAATAACAACTTTATTTGGTGTATATTTTGCACAATGCACATTTCTTAATATTAAGCCTAAAATATGTTTTAATGTCACTATTGATTGATTGTATGATCCTTGAATAATATTGGCCTAAACAAGATGTTTAAAGTGCATCGAAAGCATACTTGCAATAGTTCCACTTTAGCACAAATATTTCAGTATATCTTTATTTGGACTTCAGCACTTCTTCTGTAAGTTCATCAAGTACCAGATAAACCAACTATAAAACAGAACCAACCTCAAATTCCAATGTCGTCATAATTTTGCTGCAACTGTTGCGTAAAGTGAACTCAAAACCACAGCGGTTTGGGATAAATTCCATAAACCTGGGTTGGGTGACATTTTTATTGGAGCAAGTTTCACATGTTTTATAGCTTATATTATACAATAGCTGTTGTTACTCAGAACAGTGATATTTCTTATGACTACATTGTATACTTTAGCTGATTCATGAGATTATTTTTATGTTCCTTATATAAAATTCTTAATTCATAGTTTACATTTTGCCAATATATTTTGACCGTAGGCTATTTCATTCTGAGTAATCATATTTAGCAATACAGCTAAAATGAAATGTTACAATTTACTTTATTTTTTTTTTGCCATAAGTTTATTTCCCAAAGGGCTGTTATCTAACAAATCTGTACTGCCTGGAGTGCTTGTTAAAACTTCTGTGGTGATGCTGAAAGGTGGGATCCATCCTATAATAACCCCAAATTTTCTTGAAGATCTATATTCCAAAAAACAGGAAGCTCTACATTTACAGAAGCATTTATTCTGCATAATCCAAATCAAAGTAAAATCAAGCACAGTAAAATATTTTCATTAAATCCCAACACACAAAAAACACAACATTCACACCAACACAGCATTATTTATCCCTTTCAACCCCACACATAAAGCTTTTATAGGCAAAAAAAAGAAATTAAAATCAGCAGGCAGCCACACAGAGTCCGGGATGTTTTATCTGCTAAGTTACGTTACTGGACAGACAGCAGATACAATGTTTCATATGAGCAGAGGTTATCATAAGTTTGTGATCTACATGTGGATGCCTATTGCTCTTCCTAAAGAAGACAAGCTCGGCTGTAGCTTCTTTAATGTTATGCGAGATGGAGAATTGATGATAAAAATCAGAAATGACATCACTATAATACTGCTGAAGACGGCAATGATGGACCTTCAGCACAAGAGTATGGCGTGTGGTCCGGTGTTGCAGTTTGGGTAAAGATAGAGTTAAAAAATGAGCAGGCAAACAGGGATGGAAAGATGAAGAGGGGTCATTGTCAGCGCTGCAGGTAAACAGATGAAGAAGAATCCATCAGATCTCCTGATATGATGATGTTGAGTTTGCTGGGTCGTCTTCCTCTCTGAAATGAAACACAGAGACAATATTTTTAAAAGCAAATGCGTCACTTTAATATGAAGCTTAAAAGGACTGAAAGTGCTGAATTTTAATGTGAATTTCTTGTCGATCATTTTAGATATAATCTCCCACTATTCCTATATAAAGTCTAAAGCAGATATTTCAATTTAAAATAAAACTAAAAGCAACTAACTGATAGATATTCTTTTTCTACTTAAAGTCTAATAAAAGTTGAGAGACCTACATGAATGAAATGGTAAGACACTATCAGTTATTAGTGTAGGAGATTTGTGTGTGTTAAGATTTTTTTGTTGCACAATCTTGGCAATAAACAATGTGATTTGATCTTCCAGTTTCCTTGAAAAGCTCTATTTGGAATTAAACATTGTAGAATTATTTGGGAGATATTGTGAGGCAGTGCATCTGCACAGAAAATGAAAATAGTTAAACAAACAAAAAAGCTGAAAGATTACTTTTTTTCTTCCAAGCATTTTTTGGTGTGAACCATCAAAAAGTGAGTGTTCAACTAATTTTTTAGTAACCATAAAGTTAATGGGAAAAAAACAACAACAAAAAAAACAAGCCCTTTCCACTTGAGGCCACTTTTTCGTTGTTTTTGAGCTATTTGATATGACTGATTACAACTTATATCAAATTAATAATTATGAAATTTTAAAATAAGAGTACTACGCAAACAAAAAAAGTACTTAATGAAAATTATTTGATCTTATTTTTCACAACTGTAAAATTACAATACTAATATTTAAATCTTTAACTTTGACCTTTCCATTTACAATACGATTAACAAAGTTCAAGAAATACTGACTACACTCTTTCTTGACTCAAAATGATATGAGGGTGAATAAATGGCTAAATTTTCATTTTTGGGTGGACTATCCCTTTAAGGCACACACACAAGGTAAATCATCTCCTCCAAACAAGAAAACGTTCACAGAGATTTCTGTGCAAACAAATGCATCAGCTCTGATCTAGCCCTGTTTGACTTCCTGTAAACCCCAAACAGGCTGTTTAAACACAAGAAATGTGTTTAAATTGAAACCAGCATGTTTGCCAGTCAATAAATGTATCCAAGTAGAAGTTTTCGGATTGACAGCTCCTTGAAATGCGTATGGAGAAAACAACAACAACTGATGATCAGCGCTGGTCATCGATCATTTCCATGACTCGGTGGCAGCATTGATTCTCACATTTTTTTGATCGTGCATGTAAAGGACAATGGAGTTTCAGTGTGAGCGTGTAGGGGAAGCACGGTTGAGCTCATGTGAACCATGTGTACTGAGGGCTTGTTACTTCCTTTCCAGAGGTTCATGATTAATGGAGCAGTTTTCTGCCATTGTGCTCATATCTCTTACACCGACTGAGGGAACATTTCCAACAACTGATTTTCAATTGAATAATTTTACACATCTGTTATCGAAAGAATGAGAGAACATATTACAGGAAAAGAATTCCAGGAATGGTTCACCCAATAATACAAATAATTCTGTCATCATTTGCCACCATCATAACAGCAAAGACAGCAAATGCAATTGGTGTCTGTGTGTCTCTTGACAGACTTAGAAGCACTGAACACTAACTCAATTGCCCAGAAGGAACTTCTAAACGTTGAAATTAAACAATGGTTCAAATACTGAAACTTTTCAAAAGCTATTGTTTAAAAGATTTGGAAAATAGTTCATGACTCGTATGGACTACTTGTATGGTGCTTTTATGTCCTTTTTGGAGCTTGATGTCTCACCAATATGTATAATCACATCAAAACATCTCCTTTTCTGTTCTGAAGAAGAATATACAGACATGGAACAATGTGAAGGTAAATAAATGATGAGAATTTAAATTTTTGCATTAAGTTTAAGCCTTCTTGTTTCTTGAGCTTCATGCCGAGAACGGAGTTTAAACTCAAACAGGTTACAACCTGCAATTTACTGCCATTAGCGGAGACCTGTGCCAAAATGCAGCACTTCAGCGAATAAACATGTGGGTGAGCTTGACTGTAGACATGTCAAAGTCATGTCTTTTTCAGCTCTGAGACAGAACTGACCTGACTGGTTTCATTCTGATAAATATGTTAAGTGTATGTTTGTCTAAGAATATATGACAAACAACTTTCATCACCCTAAAACTAGATGGAGGACAAGGCTTTTCTCCAAACACTCCTGCCTTATCCACTAGATGTGCACACACAAATCTGGTTGACTGATTCAGCTAAAAATAAAACTGCAGTATTTCAGATCTGGATCTGATGGACAGATTTCTTACCACAGGTCAGCAAACCTCATCTCTGCTTCCTACTTTCACAGCATTTTCACAGGTGTGCTGCTGACCAAAATGGTGCTCAGTATCATTTTAAAAAATGGTGTGCTGCTTCTAAAAACACTTAAGATTTTAAATATTTAATTACATAATTAAAACAGACTATTTTACCTGATATTTTCAAGTTGCATTACATATGATTATTAGAATTGCATATTTAGCTTAGCAACATGCTAACATCGAACAACTGAAATCTTCTGATAGGAAATTTTCATTATATTACAAGGTACACTGGCATTCAAATGTTTGGAGTCAGCAAGATTTTTTTGTTTTAAAAAAAGATACCTTATGCTTATCAAGGCTGCATATTTTTGTTCAAAAATACAGTAAATCAGTAATGTTGTGAATGTGAAATATTATTACAACTTTTCTATTTAAATATATTTTAAAATACAATCTACCCCTATGATGGCAAAGCTGAATTTTTAGCAGCCATTTCTCCAGTCTTCAGTGTCACATGATCTGATGACCTGACCTGAGATCACATGAGCTCATTTGGCACTCAAGATACATTTCTTTTTATTATGAATGTTGAAAACAGTTGTGCTGCTTAATACTGTGCTGCAAAATTCACTGATGAATTTTGATGAACATTACAAATGTCTTTACTGACACTTTTGATCAACTGAATGTGTCCTTGCTGAATAAAAGCATTCATTTCTTTCAAAAAAGTACCTTATTGACCACAAACTTTTGAACGGCAGCACAAGTTAGTTTTTTTTTTTTTTTTTAAGACAATACTGATCTCAAAACCCCCTGTGTTGTTACATTCAGTAGCCCTCCTTCTAGCTGTTTGAAAGGAAGATGTCCTGTGTGTCCATGTCTGTCTAGTGCATATTTGCCAAGACCAACAAGTAAAATAAAAAAGTAATGGACGTAACGGTATAAAGAGTGATCATTTTCAGTTGGAATGCTACATTAGAAGGTAACAGACAGCAAGGTTCAGCAAATGTTCATCGTTATTAAAGAGGTCAGTAGATTTATTAAAATAAGAGAGAAGATCATGCAGGTTCATTTACCTCCCACCATCCTCTTTCAGTTTGCGGGCAGCTTGTTTGGACTGTTTGATCTGTAAGTCCAGCCGGTGTAAGTAGTCTTTAGCCGACAGCTCTTCTGCCTGCACAGGTCGGGTGTTGGGCTCCGGGGCGGCCGGTTCTGGTAGGGGTGATGGAGCATCCACGTCCTGACTCACACATGGAGACTCCTGCAGCATGCTTCCCTCGCTGTCAGGCGACTCCAGAGACAGTCCATTAAAGAGGGAGCGTTTTTCTGACTTAACAGGGATATTGAGTGTGTTTCGCAGGAATATGCAGTCATTGCTGAATAGTTTATTGACTCGTTTAATTTGCTCCATCTGTGTAAATAAAGA
>JAUZSZ010000129.1:9410462-9420736 GCA_034780575.1 Labeobarbus marequensis
AAACTTGGTCCTAGCTTTTGCATTTAAAGCAGGTGTACAACATGTTCCCCTGTGTAATCCAGCTATATAATCCATACCGGGCATGCTCAGACTGCTTCGCCCGAGATGCCGTACTTTTGTGCTGAAGGTCCATTTGGTGGCTTCACCACCTTGCTCAAAAACGTGCCAAAGCATCTGTGCTCTACATTATACACCACAATCAATGAACCATCGTAGGACGTACAAGCTCACAGAGAATGGCAAGCGGTATAAAGGTTAATTCAGTATTTTACACTGGTGTTACGAAAGCATGTTAGTTCGCTTTAGTGAAAATATAAAGCTTTACATTGCAAACATGCATGTGATCACAAACGTGCATGCATGTTCGGGGCTCTGGCTGCACCAGGACCACTAAATGCTCACAGAATTGGTTGCTATTTAAGATGAAACTTTACTCATCCCTCTCGCTCGCATTCAATTAGTTCCCTAATTTCCTCTTTAGCACAGACCATGTGCTTCAAAAATATTCTTCTAAATAAACTAAAGCAATAATCCACCACAACTTAAACGTTTTGCCATTTACTCACCCTCATGTTGTTCCAAACCCATATCTGGTTATTTATTTTTTGAATGGGAATCTTCATGCAGATATTCTTTGAACAAAATTTGTGCATTACATTCCAAGCCATTTGGCGATTGGTTGTTGGTGAACCAATTACAGTGGACGACTTCAATTTTGTCCTAACCCGCATACAAAACTATCGAAGTGTTCATAACTTATAAGGTGTTAGCCGTGGTTACCATATGTGAAAATACCTCAATGAAACTTTTGCATTATATATAAAAAATAACCATACAACTTTGGGACAATTTAGGGTAATAAATTTAGCATTTTCTTTTAGGGTGAATTATACCTTTAATAAACTAAAAAAAAATTAAATCCAAATCTATTTCCTGTCTGACCTCAGCTAGAGTCCTGAAAATGAGAGTATTTAGGTGTTAGTCTTTGGCATGGTATTAGAAAAGCCATTTCAGATTTATCTACAGGAAAGATACTCTCATCTAAATCTATAACTGACAACTAAATAAAAAAAAAGATAAAATATCCATTAGTGCATTGCTCGGTGGAAATATACCTCTAAAGTTTTTAAGTCCTAAGTGAAACCTGTCAATCTTTGACCTTCATTTACATACCCAAGTTTGTCATTAGTGCTGATCTAGTACAAATTTTTCCATTTTCAAAGACATTTGATAAAAATGGGGCGTTGATCTTAAATTAGCACGGTAATTCCTCAGACACACAGTATCAGCTGGTGTGTTTCGGGAATAGAGGTGAATTTTACAATATTAATCGTCTCAATCTGCAGCAAAACCGAGGTGCAGTATGGAAGCTGAGAGTTTTTGAGACAAACCAGCTGCCCAAAGACATCCACACACAACCCACGCTGATAAAACTACAACCGCACAATCTTCTCACACACTCACGGTGAAGTTAACAGCGAGAGTATAGAGGACTTTTATTAAGGAGTGTCTGTTACAAACAGCGTGGCTCTCATTGGCTAACAAGCCAACTCTGTTCAAACCTGTGCTCCAAACCCAGACTCGACAAATCTAGATTTAGCTCACATTAAGCAGGGAACACAGCAGATCCAGTCCAGTTGAGTCTAGATTTGTTCAGAGTGAATGTGGGCGACAGGTTCTGATCCAGCCCATCAATAAAGAGATCACTATAGCGCTTGAGTGCTTGTGTGTAACCGTTGCAACCTGTTTAATTTAGTTTCAAAGAACTTTACCTTTAAACTTTTAAAAGAGCAGAAAAGGTTTTACACAAGCAAAAAAGAGATGCAGCTATAAAAACAAACAACAATTAACAACAATAATAATAATAATATAACAACACAAAAAGATAATTGAGTATTAACATTAGGGAGGCAAAATATCCAGTTGTGTCCCTTCTTCAGGTGAAGCGGCTTCCTCAGAGGGTTTGGCACAAGAGTCTGATGAGCTTGTGAGAGAGAGAGAGAGAGAGAGAGAGAGAGAGAGAGAGGAGAATATGTTCTATGCATCCCTCTCTACTCGCCTCCGCCGCACTGAAAGAAAACAGAGACATGTTAGTAATCTGATACACTCATAGCATTCACGCCATTAGAGCATGCTGAGAGCTACAAGAACCTTTAATGAGATCTGCTCATTTAAGACGCTTAATAAATCAGTGTGTTAGTCAATCCTTCATCCTGTTACAAAGCTATACACACAATTACTAATTTCAGCCAAAACTTTTCCTGTCATAAACAATCAGGTCCCCCTGCACAAATGGGTCTGTTTTCAAATCAGTTTTCTGTTACAGTACAAGAGTTTAGCCTACTGTATTACACAAAAGCTGATAATCAAACGTTTGTTTCACATTTTGTTATTTGCATGTTCTTGATGATCAAAGATTTAATAAGCTAGCTGGAAACAGCATAGCAGGATGCTGAGCAGGTAAAGAGAACATTTTAATTTCACAAAGTATATCTTTGTTTACTATTACATAGAACAGAATTTAAATGGCATTTATAGTCATTTACATTGATGACAGAATTTTCATTTTCGGTTGAACTATAACCTTTAAATAAATCATTCACTTGCCCTCATGTCATTCCAAACTTGTATGACTTTCTTCTGTGGAAGATATTTTGAAGAATGCAGGTAGTACAATAGTACTAGCGTAGACGAACAGTTTTAGTGCCCAAAGATCTTCTTGTATAGCCAAAAAAAGTCTGAGACATTTCTCAAAATATCTTATAATATCTATAATTCCACAGAAGAAAGTAGGTCATACAGGTTTTGAATGACAGGGTGAGTAAATGATAGGTTTTTATTTTTTGGGGGGTGAACCATACCTTTAATAGTACGTATATGTGAAATTGTAAGGTTTTCTAATCAGGCACTGAACGGAGTACAAATTAAAAGACTTTTTAGCCAATGGAATTTATTTTGAAAATTTTTCAAAATAAATTATTTTGGAATTTATCAAAGATTTATTTTGAAGGTACTAGGCTGATAGGTGGCCTAATCACTAGATTTCGCCAAAATTGTAAGGTTAGCTTAGAAGCAAGTAAACTAGATATTCACAACCAACTCTGCTTAGCTGTCTATGAAATAATCAGTTGGAAGAGAAGGTAGAGATTTTATTCAGAACCAGTTTAATGGATTTAAAAAAAAAAACTTAGGTTTTGATAACAGGTATTGCACATGCCAACGTGGACAGAACACCATATTAAAATACTCTGACCTTGTTTGTAGAAATACCTGTTCAGCAGTGCAGCAAACAGAAGTGACTTTTCTTTTTCTCTTTTTTTAAGTTTGTTGTTTTTAGTGAATCACAATCATTCAGTACTTCCTGATTCCTTAATGAATAATGCTAATGAGTAGGATTTTATAAAATCAAACATGTACAACTTGTGGCATTAAGTGTTTTGAGATTTCCAATCCATATTAGTAAGCTATTCACTATTGGACAGAAATTCTACACATATTTTATGCTAATTTCTGCAGGGTTCTTTCTAAGTTGGCAGTTCTTAGACAGAACAAGCAGCAAAGTGGACCAGACTTTATGGTGAAAGTCAAAAGACCGCCTACATAAGACTACCGCTCTGAACTGTAGCGTGTTAGTGCATTTCCAGTTGTGGATTGTGTTTGGTTAATCGGTGTTGACTAGTTCACTTCTATATAAGGTCTGAATTCACAACAGTGAGGATCTGATAACTTATCACACCCTGTATAATCTGTCCAATGTACAGGTGAGTCAAACAGTCTTTAACAAAACACACATTACCTTTTAAAATGTGCTGTTAGCATTCATGCCAAAAGTTAAATGTCAAACCCGTGCTCTCATGCATAATACCTAAAGACACCGGAATAGATCTTGACGCATGACATCACCTCACACACATGTAAAGCACACTGTGTGTGTGTGTGTGTGTGTGGTAACATAAGACTTGCAAACAGGAGATAGATCCAGACTTCATTGATGAAAGACAGAAAGGAAAATAAAGTCGCATTAATAAAATGCCATTTTAAAAGATTTTGTTCTACAGTTTTAGCAGCAGCTTTTTCTTCTGAAGTCCACTTCTAATTTCTATTTTTATCGTCTAACTGAAACTAAAAATACAAGTGGTTTTTGCTACTGTACCTTTAAAAATTCCATATGTAAACAAGCTCTGTTATGACTGACTAACAACATTGCATGTGAAATAATGTGTGTGCTAACACTTGTGCTTACAGATGTTCATCAGTAATCAACTAGAAAACTTGTTCTTAACGGAGTCTCACATGTGCACACTGTAATTAGATTCAGTTGTCAGTTCACCTTTTAGTGCTTAATCCGGATTTGTACACACACAGTTCAGTAATTTACAGGAGTGACAACCGCATTCTACAACCAAATTAACTCCTAAAAAATGCAGGTAGTGCCAACAGCATTTGTAGAAATTTTAGTGTGAACAGAACCAAATAGGAATGTAATGATGCACCCAAAGCTGACTGAAAATCAATAAAAGTATTTGACGATTCAAGTCAGTTGACATGTTAAACGAATCGCGATACACTTGGGGTGGGGAAACTAACTGTCTTCAGAAAAATTTAGATGGTATTTTCTTTTCATCTTGCCTCTGTATAACACCTATTAAAGTAGTATTTATAAGCAAAGTGGCGCTTTGTTTACAGCGGTTAGCAAGGAAATACTATATTGCTGCTGTTCATAAGCGCCACCTGTTGTTAGAGAGTGAATTTGCATTTTCATTCAGCCCGTCTGCAGTTTTTGTTTCATTCAGATGATTTATGTAGTACAGTTTTCAAATTTCGAAATTATAAAATATAATTTAAAACAAAAACTGCTCATGCTGCATATATGCAGCATCTTTGTTTGGAGCTTGATTAAAATGCAGTGGTTAATTATTTTTAAAATCTCATTTTGTTAAAAAAATCATAAATCATATCACATCTTGAGTTAATCATTATACCCTAGAACCAAACTGAAGAACTAGTTGTCAAGGACGTATTTAAATGTGTATCACAGTTGTGTCTTTCTTTTGTATGTCTTTGAAGTCAAAAATAGTGAATACCAAACACACAAGAGGGCCTGTAATAGCCTGTTTCTTTCAATCAGAGCATATGTGCATTAGGTCATGTTCTCACCCAGGTCGTTGTTTTTTTTGATTTCGGCAGCGGCGCGGGATCTGGGACCCTGCTGGATGAAGTGGTACCCAAACTTCACGATGCTTGTATTCTGCTCCAGCATCTTAGCGATCTCCATCTCTGTCGACGTACCGAGCTGCTGTCGCTGAGAGCAGAAAACACACACACCGGAAAAATCTCTATTACACATGCTTACATAAGCCCATACACACAGACATTTCACTATGAGTAACATTTGAATTCAATTTGCATAGTGCTGGCAAAATAGCTAGGTTTTAACATTTCAACAAATATGCACAAGTATAGATGTAGCATAATTCATTATACTTATAATGTACGTACCTACATTGATCAAATAACTGAATTAAGACCTATTTATGCAGTGGTCTACTAATACAAGCATTTAAAACCCATTAATGTTATTGCATTAAGTATGCAATTCTAATTGCAATGTAATGAATTCATGCTACCTCTGAACAGTCTGTGTGAATATATCTAAATGCCACTTCTGATGCAGCTTCCCAAAATAATGTTATGACCACACTGTTGCCAAAACGTTTATGTGCAATATATTCTATGGTGAATCAAAATATTTCTTTCTAAAGCTACTTACTTAAAATTTTGTAACATCTATTTAATGTTTTTCTCGTTTAAATTTTAAGTTACTTCATCTTTTGGGGTGTAATTTCTCAGCCCAGACTGATGTGCATTTAATTTGCAATTAATCTGATTAATCAATTAGATAACATTTTAATTGCTTGACAGCCCTAGTAATTACATATTAAGGTAATGCTATATAATCATAACATGGTTAATTCTGCTGGAAATTCAACCCCCAAAATTTAAAATTTCTCATTCGACATAACCTAAATAATGCAGCAAATTGAGATAATCAATCTATTATGTAGCCATACTCGGGAATAAAAGTTCGCTCATTTGATGATATTTTAATGCAAACAAAAATATGAGATTATTCATTACAAATGAATGACAAGTCTGGCATCGATACAAAAACAGCGTTGCATTATGTAAAAACAAGGCAGATTCAAAATAATTATACACTATCATTCAAATGTTTGGGGTCAGTATGATTTTTTTTAAATGGTTTTGTCTCGTATGCTCACCAAGTCTGCATTTATTTGATCAAAAATACAGCAAAAACAGTAGTATTGTGGGGGGGGAAAAAACAATAAAATAAAAGCTGTTTTCATATATTTTAGAATATAATGTATTCCTGTGATGGCTTAATTTTCAAAAAACTTAATTTTCAGCAGTCATTTTTCCAATGTCTTCATTTTACTCCAGTGTAGCATGGTCTTTCAGAAATATGCTGATTTGGTGCTTAATAAATATATCTTATGATTATCAATGTCAAACTTAGTTGTCCTGCTTAAAACATGGCATTTTTAAGGGTTCTTAGATGACTGTAAAATAGTTCAAAAGAACAGCAATTATTTAAAATAGAAACATTTCACAAAAATGTTTGTCTTGTTAATTTGTTTTAATAAAGTTTATGCATTTTATGCATGCATGCTAAATAAAAGTATTAATTTAAAACAAAAAGTATATGTCAAAGTTGACTGGATGAGCCACACTGAAGATGATGTATTTATATTAAAAACAAAACCAAAAAAAACCTTACAATAATCATTTATTAGCAGCATCAGATGATTTCGATATTAATATGGCAAGTTGATCTGCAACAACCTACAGCTGCACTGGATGCGAGTTGTGTGTCAAAGTTAAAACCACCTAAACGATAATCACCAGAGCAGACCACACTGGTAGCACCAGTCTGTGACAGTCTACAAATTAAAAAAAAAATATGAAAAAGCTTGATGGTTTTAGAACAGCATGTGGTTAAATTTGTGTGCTGTACCTGGTTGTCAATCTTGATCTCTGTAAGCATGTCATTGTCCCGCAGAGCTTCTACCAAAGCCTGAACTCCTGCGCCCGTGATAAAATTGGACTCCAGATTCAAACTTTTTAGCGTCTTATTCTCTCGTAGCATGTCTGAGAAGGCCTGCAGTGAACACAGAGAAACACACATAGCTTTAACAAGGTGTCAAGGGAGCCGGATCTCTTCCATGTGTATCTTAGCTTTTGCGCTTCAAGCTGCTTTTCACTTTTAGTGAAGACAGACAATCTACTTGACACTGACAAATCACCAGAAACCAGTAATGACAGTATAATCTATTATTTAGAGTGGAATATATTTAAAACTGCTTATGCAACAATTTTCAAGAAATGCTGCCAATTTGAAACCTCCAGCAATGATGGAAAAACAGCAGACATTCAGTTTGGAAAACAAACTTAACAAAAACAGCATGGAATCAAAGTCCTTGACATGGAAGAATCAGTTCACTGTAGGTCCATGATTCAAGAGTTTTCAAGAGATTCATTTCTTTTCTTTTCTTTGACAAAAAGCACAAATGTGGAGGCTCATCCCTAAAGACAGCATTTGTCCAATCTCAACCCTGAACACATGGACATCTGAAGTGAATCATGTCCCTCACCACAGCAACAGGGTCATTGCTTCTGGTGGCAGCCAGACTGAACTTCTTCACATGAGTGTTCCTCTCCATGGCTTTTGCAAAGTCCTTTAGAGTCGGGATTGGAATGTTCTAGATGAAAAGAGAAGGAAAACACTAAAAACAGATTTGCTTTTGGACAATTAAACAGCTCCTTTATGTCACTAAATTCATTGCCATGGTCTTCATCCTGCTTTTATGACATAGCCTCCATTTTAGGTCATATGAATTTATAAGAAATAACATAGCTCTCAGTGAGAGAGAACACCACTGAAAATGTTTCACAAATCACCATAATTTGAGTTAAAGTGCTGCATTATTTGGTGTGTCCACCTTTAAATTTAATGAGAAGAACAAAACCTGATAATCATGTTCTCCAGCATAATTTGAGAATGTTTCATAGAGCATTCTCTACTTTAGTGGAACCAAGAAAAGATACAAAATACAAAATGTCTATACAAAAGAGCGACATGTCACTAATTTAATTATATAATTAAATAATATTAAATTCACAATATTAAAATAGTTAAGTTGATTTTTTCTTCAAAATGTTCAAAAATATATGAATAATTTGGAGCATTCCCAGTCTCTTTTTTTTTTATCCCAGATTGTCAAATATCAGGCAGTATAAAATGTTTGGACTAAAGTGTATTTGGTAGTAATTTGTTTGCAATATAAAATTAATAATCATCATAAATATCAAAATGACTTTAATGCATTTTTATTTTGGCCATTAAGTGTCTTGGGTGGAGTGTACTAAACTGAATTTCATTACCTTTATGTTGTTGAGATTGACTTCGGTCAGTGAGGAATCATTGGACTTTATCCGCTGCAGAGTTTCCTCCACGTTCGTAGGGTTTGGTGGCTCATCAAAAACTGGCTTTACCTTTTCTCCTTTAATAACATCTACAACAAACACAGCATTCACAAATGAGCTTCTACTGTGTCAGGAATGCATGAGAAGATGACACGACTATGATATCTGCTGAAAGATGAAATCAGCTTGTAGAATAGTAAACTCACTGTTATAACCGTCTGTACAGGTGCCGTCATAACTCTGCGAGCTCGTCACCAGTGTGTTCACTCCAAGTATAGCTATAGAACACAACACAGCACTGTTACAATATACACAAAGAAAGTATTTAAAAGCACCCATATGAAAGCATCATTATAAAGTGCAGTAATTCACAGTGCATTAAAAAAAGGCTGTTTAATGCCTATGAGCAGCACTTCACTACTATTTTTACTATGGTACTATAGATGTTACTGCATGAAGCCACTTTCACATTCCTGTGTTTCGGCACAGCTGACCAAAAAAAACACATCCAGCACATGAAGAGAATAAAGCTTATCAGTGCTATAATGAATCACGCAGTGAGGGAAACCAGCCAGGGACAATCTCTTAAAGAGGCTGTTCAGAGAGAGAGAGGACATGTTTGCTGTTTTATTCTGGAGCTGTGATGGATGCAGTGTGGGCGTTCAGACCCCCAGAGTCAAGGAGGGAAAAAATATTGCAGAGAGAGTAACAGGAAACACTAGAACAATAGATAGCACAGAGCTGTTAATTCAGGATTAAAGCAATAAAACTAACCCTAGTGATATTAGTGTTCTCTCTAGGTGCTAGATGCTAAACTAGAAACTGTCCAACAGGGTGGTTCCTAGAGAACTAATTTCTTCCTTCCCCTCTGATTAAAAGAGCACGAAAATCTGACTACATCTCCTATGACAACTTGCAGTGGTAAATATTATCGAAGCTGAGAAAAGAACACAATGCTGCAGACAACAGGTAAATGCTGTTATCACCGTTTTCCATGTTCGTGGAGTGAATATTTTTACACAGCTTTTTAAAAATGCAAATTACTGGTGTTTCATAAGAGTTTGGCTAATCAGGGTACATGTACGTCACTGGTCGTTCCAATAGAAATGTTTTAGACCCTACTATGAAGTAGGAGACAATTTAGTTCCCCCAAACGGAGTTCCTAGAACTAAATACGCTCCTAGTTCCGCCAATAGTTCTAGGAACTATGAAAAGGTTCCATCGGTGCGAAAGCGCCTTCTGACTCTTGCTGATCTACCATTAGCACTGTTTGTGAGTTTCTGTAGTTGTTTTTACCTGCCAGGTCATGCAGTTCTGTGTCAGTAGCGCTAGAAAGTGCCTCCTCCAATTCTGGGTCAAGGGTCGTGGCTTCCACCTGATGGATCTCGATTGGTTTCTTTTTGGGAATCCATACTTTTCCTGTAGAACAAAAAGACAAAAAGTAATCAGTAACATAAATGGCATAACTAACATCTTTCAAAAGTGACCCATATCGGATATCTGCATTTACACTATACACTTGGCAAAACAACCCAAGGTAGACATTCTGATCTGGAAAATCTTAGGCCACAAAGGAAGTAAATGGACACAGATGAAATAACAAGCTTTTGATTGCCCAAAGGCTCAAAAGACATAAATCTTCAGCATGACTCCAGTGGGTTGAGCCTTTAATCTCCATTGCACCACTGAAAAGATTCATGTAATCGTGGTTGATGTCAACCTGAGCTGAGAGATCATTCGTTACCATTGCTTAATGACGTAAGAATCAC
>JAUZSZ010000129.1:9434468-9445133 GCA_034780575.1 Labeobarbus marequensis
TGCAGAAATTATAAGCAAAATATTTGTAATTTTGGTTAGTTTTTCACAAGAACTTATTGTTAGAATTAAATAAACAATATTGAAGGTTTTTTACAGTACATTGTAGCTTTGAAAATAACCATACATAAACTATATAACGATCACTGCATTTTTTTTCCCCCAGACAGATGCAGTGTTAACCCGAACATTTTATTTTAAGATTTAACATCTGCAGATTAATGAATAAATCAGTATATATAAAATTATTTAATTTACAAGTATCATGTTTGTGATTTTTTTTTTCATGCAAGCTATAGCTTCTGACCTTTAAATCAAAACATACTCTTTATTTTATTTTACTTTTAATTTTATTAGAAGTAGGCCAACAACGCCCCCTACAGCTTAAAATTCCTTACTGACAGGGCATTAGGACCTGGGGGAGGCCGTCACTGCTGCCGCTGCACCTGCTATTACTGTTTACTCTATCACACACTGAATGCTTCATTCTGTACCTGCTTTCACAGATTAAATGCAGCAATCCAAAAGAGTGAGTCTAATCATCATTCAGACAAAACTGCTTCAAGAATGAGCCACACTGATGTGATCTAATCACTAGCACACCCTGAGCACATGCGAGTTAACATATTCCTCTTTACATATACAATACATATCTGCATAATTTTTCATATCGGGCTGATGCTGATATTTTCATTTAAAGCCATTATCGGCCGATTCCGATATCTGTCCGATCATATCCCTATTTATTTTATTAGTGTTGTTCATTTATTTTATTAAACTGGATAAATTACATCTTTTTATATTTTATGTGGTGTTGTGATTTGATTAAAAAAAAGTTTATTATTGTATGTTCTCTTGGCATTTCATTTATTGTATACCTTTTAAATTAGCTTATTGAAAGAACAACAGCAGCAGCAGCAGTAGTATGGTGTAACATTTATTTGCAACATGTATTTGGGACTCGCTACCTTTTATCTTTACTCTTTCCTTTCATTCTTTTCATATCTTCAGAAAACTTGCATCTGATGTTTCTCTACGTCACTTTTTGAATAACTCCAGGTCGTAGACACCAAGCTTCGTGGCAATTTCTTGAATTAAATGCTTTTTCTGAAACTTTAAAGTCTCTCCGCGAGTGATCGCACAGGTGCGGATATATTTGTGGAAGCTCAGCTTTTCGACACAGTGTATTTATGCTGCTAGTAACTTGGAAATGTTGTTCTCCTGCCTGAACTCAGTTGAATGAGAAACTAACTGGGGAAAAAAAAATATTAAAAAAAAAATTGTGCGTCAAAGAATGTGAAGTTCCAGAACACACTTAAGTGCACTTGCTGCTTAAACCTGCTGGTTCTGCCTCAAAAAACCCATATCAGATTATTTTCATTTAAATCCACACCACAAGCTTTGTTTGGTTTTGTACCATTAACATGATGACAGAAACTGAACAAAATCTGATTCTGAGATATGAACAGATATGAACAAAGCAGTTCTGTACTGGATCTGAAGGGGCATCTTTGTTAAGCAGACCTCACACAGAGAAAAGAGGGAACATTTTATTTAAGCCCTTTATTTAGCGGTTGTTTTTGTTCTGTTCATGTAAACCACTGTGGTACAGAGAAAAGCCTGCAGCACAAAACCAGTCAGAACCAGAAGAAAGAGAGAGGAGCTTGGCCCATGACAGTGTGTCTCTTGGGCTCAGCTGAGCCGCTGAGCTGATCTCGGCTGACCTCTACCTCCCTAACTACTTCCTGTCCTTTCATGACCCAATCACAGAGTCCTCCCCTGTGGACCAGTACAGACGAGTCTTTCTGCACAGGCTGTCATAGCCAGCTGTACTCTAATGGCCCTCAGCAGGACAGCAGAGCAAATAGAGGAAATCAGAGAGAAGACACAAGGGCATCAACAAATCCATGGAGTCAAGTTTTCCATTGCATTCACTTATTATAACAGATCTGGCCACTGAGGTGTATCAAATGATGCCGCAGCTACAAACTCTTTTTGTGTCATGTGTACCCGCCCTGACTATATTACCATTGAAACATGCAGTATGAAGAAAGAGATACGCGACACTTGGCAGAGATGCATATCTCTCAAATTCTCTCTCTGTTGCTAAGGGCCATTTAGACTTCATCCCAGAGGAATTCCAGCACTTCCTGTTTCCTCATTTGTTCTCAGACATTGAGATTGAACAAATGTTCTCAAAGTCCAGTCTAGCAAATCCTAAACTAGAAGCTGTGGAAACACTTAAGAGTCACTTTAATGAAATTAAGCACTTACAAAGTTAAAAAGACCCTCAATACACTGCAAAACCACTTAATCAGTATTTTGTGAGATATGCTGATCTAAATTTTGTAAAACAAGACAAATAATTCTCAAACAGGCACAAAAAATCTAATTAATTTAAAATACAACACCGTTCAAAAGTTTAAGCTCTGTAAGATTTGCACCAAGGCTGCATTTCTTTGATATAAAATACAGTAAAAACAATAGCATAATCGTTTAAAATCTCAATTTTGCTGAATTTGCAACAGACATTACTCTTCAGTGTCACACGATTCTTTAAAAATCATTCTAATATGCTAATTTGGTGCTCAAGTAATTCTTGAGTTCTAATAATTATCAATATTAAAAGCAGTTTTGAAAGTCATAGTCACTTTTGATCAATTTAATGCATACTTTCTAAAAATAAAAAAAAAATCAACTTAGATGTATGCTAAAGCAACTTCTAAACTGTTGTGTTTATAATGTACACAGAGACACCTGAGTTATGATGAGACATTAGCATTCAGTGACCTAAAGAACATTACACAACGCAAATGAACCATGACTAATAGAACAAGGGTGTGTGAGAAAGACAACTATGTGTGTGCCTGTGATTTTTGCAAATCTGAGTTGTAAATAAATGAATATAACCATCAAACCAAACAGTTCTCCAACAGTGCTGAAAAGGATTTGTAATCGTGCCAAACCAACTCGAGTGGAAATAGTGGAAAAAGTGTAAGCACTCCTTACCGTTCTTAGAACTGGAAAAGAGGCTACAACACTTATGCACACACTACCGTTCACACTAAGGCAAAAACTGAGTTTATTAATCCATTAGAGGATAATGTATGCTGAGTGCGAGAAATCCTAAACCCATCCAAGATGATGGATTTAACAGACAAGAAGCTTGTGCCCAGGAGAGAAACATTAGACATACTCTAAAGACACTATCTTTAGATCTCTTCCTGTAGAGTTTCACTTTCTTGACAGTCCATAAAATGCCTGGAAACATTCCTAAATTTACTAAAATCAATTAGTGAGAATGACCACAGGCAACAAATAACATCTGCATGGACTCTTTTATATGGAAATGGCCCTTAAGTGTTCAGTTCCATCAATCAGGAAAAACATTCCTCATGTCACAAGTTACTGCTGATCACCCTGTTAAGTGTGCTTTTCTGCTGGAATACTGATTTTCTGTGGAACCTGTTTGTTGACAGAATTAAAAGGAATCCCAATTAACAAACAACATAACAATAACATGCGGAGATCAGTTATACAGAAGATGTTCTACATTATTTTAATTTAAGATACATAGATCTATGAGGAAACTACCTAAAAGGACAACAAAGTGATATTAAATATAACTTATAACTGTATTGTGACAGTTTTTGTGTTTTTGTCATTTCAGGATTACCAATTTATTTTAATAATCTAAATTGGATTCAGAATTATTTAAAAAACTGGATTTTGTTAATATTAGATCGCCTTTTTAGTTTGTTGTCTTACATCTTGTCATGGTTCTTGTCAACCGTAATTTTATGAAGGTACAAGAATACTTGTGCACAAAGAAAAAAAAAACATTTGTTGAATGAAGTCACACAAAAAATATTACAGCACTCTCCGAAAGTTCTCAGATTTCATCAAAAATATAAAAATTTGTGTTCCTAAGATGAATGGGGGTTTACAGGTGTGGAATGACATCAGGGTGAATAATCAATGACATAATGTCAAATATCTAAATAAGAACACATCATAGACATATGTTATTATTATTATTATTATTATGAAGCCAATTATAATAACTACAGACTAAGCTTTAAAAAAAATCTTAGCAATTGAAGAGGGTGAGGTTTAGCAACTTCAGTTTTAGCAATTTTTATTTGCACCGAATATTTGTTTTGTTGAACAGGACTTCAATCTACATCTACACACATACAGAACTAAGTTTCCAGCATTACCGTCAGACAGTAATATCATTCATTATTAAAGATCCTGTTCCTCCAAACACTATCTGCATCATGACGCTGTGTATCAGTATGTGTTCCTCAGCAACTTCAGTAGATAAAAATCAGTGTGTACAGTATATGCTGGGTGGGACACTCACATGCCGAGCCAACACAAATTCACGGGCATTTACACACACACACACACACACAGACAGATACGGAGCATCCGAGCCGCAGTGTGTGTATGGTTACGTAAGAACAGATGGTATTAATTAATCATACCTGCAGAGACAGCAGTGTCTAAACCACTACAGGAGCTGATACAGCACTCTCACTCACACACAGCAAGAGAACATGGAAGGCTCACACACAGCCTAAGCAGTGAGTGACAATTATGACAGAAGCTCTAAAAACTTCTGCATAACCACAGCAACCAGATTAAAGCAAACACCATAATGATACTGTACACCACTCCCTTGCCTGCTCAATCCCCTCGATGGCTGAATCTTTACTTCCCTAATATACAGTAGATGAAAAATAGTATGTGAAAAGAGTAGTATGTCTGAATTCACATTAACTGTAGGGAAAAAGTAACTGCGGGGAAAAAAAAAAAGAAAAAAAAAAAAAAGGTAGTATCTACTTTGGTGAGATTCTAAGGAGTGCATCCAATGGACTCTTTATTATCCCATGAGGGAGCATGGGAGAGGAGTTGTGAGTGGCAGTGAAGCCACGCAAGTGACACCGTAGGTCACATGATTATAACAACATGATGTATGCAGTACGTCAAGATTACATTCATACCATGTGGAACAAAGTTTGCAAAGTAGGTACTTATTTAAAACAAGAACCCTCAGAGAACATGCAAGTTTGGATGCAGCCAATGATGATTAAACCTTTTTGGTTCACCCAAAAAAGGAAAATTCTTGCATTTATTTACTCAGAAAATGTGCATGACTTGTTCTTTTCCATATAAGCAAAAATTACAGTACAGTAGAATACGTTCAAGCTCCAAAAGGACGTTAAGAACCATAAACATGTCGTAACGAGAGCATCCAGGAGGTTAGCAAAAATAGGCCATTTTTTTAATGGATGGCAAAGGAGAAGAGGCTTCACACTGTATAAACCGCTTTTGTGAGGAACAACTTATCACTTAATGAATTGATAACATGTTGGCTAATCTTCAACATGTTTGCCATTAAACATTCATTTCGTATTGATCTATATTTGAGCTTTATACTGAACAAAAAAAAAAAAAAAAAGTGTTTTATAAGAGAAGTCACTGACAATTTTGTGTCAGGTAAGATTCAGTGTACGGCACGTCTCATTCATTTCTATGGTATCAACAAATGGTGATCAACTGCCATATAACTCTTCCAGCAATTCAATGACGTCAAAGGTTATTATGTGACTAATTATCAAGGCACATCTGATCCAAGTTGACAGTTGCTCTTTCTCCAATGGTAGAGCTGCAGAGGTTGGCATCTCCCCAAAATAAGAACACCAAGACATTTTAAAAAGAAGTCTGCTTCATTTTAAGGCAGCTCATAGGCAAGTTGTTTCTTTAGTTATAAAAATATCTATCTACTATAACTACTCTACTAAACATCTTTTGTGTTCCTGGAAGGAAATGAAGTCATAAGCGTCTGAAATAACATAGGGATGTGACAAGTGACATGTTTTTACATATTTGTGTGAATTACAGTATTGCATTTACTAGTACTGTTTTAAAATCTAGATCTTCAATCAAACTGATTCTTCTAAACTTTGCTGTACTGCTAAAATTCTTATTGATTTATTCTAAGAAATTTTACTAAAAAGTTAATGCAGCTAATCTTCAATACCTGGACTTTTATGTATCCTCCCATTCAATCCAATCAGAATGACAGCTGTAATTTTTTAATAGTGTTAAAAGTAGTGTTTCTGTTAATGTCTACTGCCACATCAAATATCAAACATATCATCCATGTACCTTTCCTCTCTCCAGTGAAGGGGAGGTAATCATCTCTGTCTTTATAGTCCATAGCCTCCTTCTCCAGATACTGCAGCAGTTTATTGTGGTTAAAAGGACCGGTGGCTCCTTTTGTGGTCTGGTCCTTCTGCCTGAGTCCAGCTGGCAACAAAGCATTCTGGAAAATGGATTCAGAACAGATGTGGTACCAGTTATACTATGAAACTTTTATATCTTATTTCATGCCAAGTGACACCCAATTAATTGCTTATTTTTTAAGTAAATAAGAACTATTTTTTGCATTTGCTTGGTAATGATGATGGGCAGATCTGAACCTGAACATGTCAAAATTGTGTGTACAATTTTTTATGTTTAATAGGAAAAACTGCTGAGATATTTGCTCAAGAGGAAGCTCTTGTGTTTGGAAGCAAACTTGAGCCCTGCTTACTAATAAATAAACAGACACAGAGTTGTTTATGAGAGGCCATAACAGAAACTCCTCAAGGCAGATTTGGAAATGGCCATTTTCAAGAGTTTGATAAACAAGTATTTTACTTTATAGTTGCAGTTCAAAATTACATATGACCACACCCATTACAACAATGACAACATTGTGAATTACATCACTTTGTTATCAGTGAATTACCAGGAATAGGGTGATTGTGTCTGGTTTTTCCAAGCCTTTTTTGCACTGCATACAACTTATTATTAATTACAAATTATTACATTTTCATCTTTAGGACTTATTTTTTACACTTTTAATTTGCTTGTGCTTAAAGGTACAGGTGACCCAAAAACTGGTTACCAACATTCTTACAAATATTTTCTTTTATGTTTCGCTGAACAAAGTAAGTCATACAGAATTTTAATTTTTGGGTGAATAAACCCTTTAATAACTGATCTCTTTGTTCTAGCAGTGTGATCTGGTATATCTCCATCAGCTGCTACATGATGCAGACATCAAAAAAAGCAAAGAGACATTCATGAGGTTACACTTGCCTCTGCTCATCTGAAAGTGTGAAGAAAGGTGCCTGTGTCTCTCACCTCGGGGTCGATCTCCTCTAGAGCACTCTCCAGTTGCTTGAGTTCCTCCTCTGACAGCTTGTTCAGAATCTCATCCTCATCGATCTCCTTATACTTCTCCAGATCTTTCTTAAATGGAAGAGCCATGATTCACACTGTCCGTCAGAGAGAGACTGCAGTCCAGTTTGATTAAATGCCTGCGACACAGAAAAATTCATTCATTGTCTGGTAAATGCGAAAGGATAATTCTGGTCAAAAATACACTAATGTGATGCATATATGAAGTTCAACAAACTTCAGTACGTACGTTACAAAATAGTTACGAAATATTTTTTGACAGATTTTAGAATGCAACAATGCAAAAACCTATAAAACATTACAGGTGGGCATCTTGATACAAATCAATCGCACTGACATATTTTAAGATATGTCAGAGCAAGTTGCTTCCAGTTAAGACTAAAATATGCATTTTAGTCTGGGACTAGGTTAAAGCCTTGTGAAACTGAACTAGACAAAATATTTTTATGTTTTGGTTGTAAGTTGGATTAGTTGGATAAGTTTGATGTAATATTGGTGTCTATATATTTTTTCCATGCTTAAAGTCTAGTGTGACCACAGCATGAGGCTAAACGGACATGACCAGTCTATTTGTCTATTCAGACCAATTCGTTAAAAAAATGATAGATGGACTGACTAAAAATGCAAATTCACTCTATATCTTGTAATAGCAAGTACAAACACTTACAGACTAACATTACATAACTAACTTTACAAACAAGCTGATTTTTCCACTAATCAATGAGAGAGAGCGAGAGAGAGAGAGAGAGAGACTACTGAACTGATCCTACATGTCCTCTGTTTGATATCAGACAGCTGTCCCCCCGTCATGATCTTTAACCTCAGGCTGGAAGCTAATTTTGCAACATCTCATTCCCATCTGGAAACTCTTTGACCGTTGAACTTCACTCCCCTGCAGAACAGCACCAACCCCAAATTCCTCAGCTACTTCTTCAAGCTGCAGTGTTTCAATAAAGATATGAATCATACTCATCACTGCTATACTCCTGAGTGGAACTCTCTCACTGTCTTTCACTGTTGCTGCAGTAAGTGTACTGTATATCACTTCAGGGGATGAGCAAAACTACATATTTTCGAAATCTACTAGTTGATGTGTTGTCTGAAGGACTAGCTGACTAGCAAGCCTGTGTTTACTGTAATAACACTGGTTAGGGTCAAGTCCAACACACACAGATTAGACACATACTCAAAACACAAGGACACTTGATTTTTGGTTTGCAAATTGTGACTTCAAGGTTGTGGTTTTATACAGGGAAGCCTAAATCAAGCCCTGCCAGCTCAAGTCAGCCATCAGACCCATAAAACGCAAGGAAATTCCAGCAGCCAAAAATACTCCAGGAAAAGCTGATGTCATTTATTTGCCAATTCATGAACAAACTATCATTTCTGGCCCACAATTAGGTGACCGAAAATAGTGCATACTAAAGACTAATTAGATGCTGCCAAAGTATGTAATGACAATCCCTGGGAAATACCACAGCACAAGATTATAGTTTATTCACAGCACCTGCAATTAAAGCATTTCTTTGTTTTGATTACAGCTCATTTACTTGAGCTATTCTGACTGACTAATCACACTAAACAGAGCAGTCAATGTTTAAGAGTTTATAGTTAATGTGAAGGTGAAGAAAAGCACTGAACTGGACTGTTGCATGAGAATAAAATACTGTATTACTGTTGGAGGGAGTTCTTTTGCACTGGCGCTTGTGCCAAAGCCGAGAGTGAAATCAAGCTGCGTGCTGATCCATCAGCGAAATAGCAGTGTTTTTCATGAAGAAGGGTTTTAAATGCAGAGCTCTGAACATTAAGCCAAACTCAACAATTCACAGCGAGACTTTGTTCAACTCAGTCTAACTTATCAGTACTTAATGGCTAAGCAAATTAGACTTTCTCTAAGACTAAGAAAAATCCATGGTAAATCCAAAATGCCATTCGGCTTCTCAGCAGGATTGGCGTCAGCTTAACGCTCGGTCTTAAGGTGAAGTGTGTAAGACCCTCATGGGGTAAAGATCCATAATGTTCCCATTAACTTCCAATTTAACAAGCCAAAGCTGTATTGTGGAAGTTATGCACTACAGCAGCAGATTTGAAGGATTCGCTCACAATGTTTGTTACTGCAGAAGACAAAGGAACAGTTGAACCAGGAGAAAACAGGGGTTAAAGTGGCTTAATGGTTAAATGGTGCTAAAACTGGAACAAATTCAGTAGCTCTTCTGATCCTGGGCTTCCCCTTAGATCAAACCTGCAACCAGCCAAGATCCTTAACCACAAGCCTCTTTCCTTTTCCTGAACACGTCCCAATACAAAATGACACAGAATGTGGAGTTTTAGAGTTTTGCATGTTTCAAAGGATCGCAAAAATGACCAACTTTTAACAGTTTTCCTGCTTTAAATGGATAGAACGTGTTGTCCTACACAGAGAAGCTATAAAAACTAAGTAGTTCTTGCTAATATACTCATATTGGTGTTGGGAATTTGAACAAAGCCCTAACCCTAGATACTAAACTTTGCTGCAGTAATTAATACCTGTAATTGTGAATTGCGTTTTTTTTTTCTTCTCCTTGCGGACTATGATAAAACCATAATTAGCTTAGAGGTGCTGGGGTGTGATCTTCTGAAAGTCTAAGCAACTATTAAAGGGAACCATCAAGGCTGAGACTTTTGAAGCATTCATTGGAAACTGTAAAATCTAGTAATGTTAGCTATTCTCTGTGGCTGTCCGTCAGACAAACCTTATCGACACCTCTTAATCCGACAGACAGACAAAATACAGAGGAAGCCAGTACTGCTACTTCCTCTGCTGTCTGCTGTAAGTGCATTACGGGACAAATCCATAATAAGGCTAAAAAGACACAGGGCAAAAGGTCACACAACCACAACACACACAAGCAACACATCAGTGAAGCTCCGAATAAAGTTGTGCGTGCGTGCGTGCGTTTATTATTAATATCGATTAAAATGAGTTAAGTTCAATCTTCAAAAAGTCTTTTTTATACAAACTTTATGATCGTTACTTTTAAAACCTAATATGACATACACTACCATTCAAAAATGTGTGGTCTGTAAAATTTGTAATGTTTCTGAAAAAAGTATCTTTTCACCATAACGGCATTTCTTTAATCCAATAAATGTATAAATAAAATAAAATAAAACTACAATATTGTAAAATATTCTTAAAATTTGACAAACTAGGCTATTTAAATATTTTAATATATATTAAAATGAATATTAAATACATTTTAATTTATTCCTGTAATATCATAGCTGCTTTTTTTCTTCTTAGTATCATTTGATATGGCGATCAAGAAACATTAATTATTATTACCAATACTGAAATCAGTCGCGCAGCTTACCATAATTTTTTTCAGGATTCTTTGATAAAACGTTTGAAAGAACAGCATTTAAAAATAT
>JAUZSZ010000129.1:9847923-9858202 GCA_034780575.1 Labeobarbus marequensis
GGCTTTTTCTTTGAGGAACCTGAGGGGAAAAAGGAGGAAGCAGATGAACACATTTACATCTTTGTTTTGCAAGCTTGTGACCAATTGCACAATTGCACGTTATATACATATCTATTTATACTGATGCAACATACTGTACCCAATTTGCAATTGCATTTAAGTTTCTTTCAAGTTTCTTATTTACCCTCTTTATTTTTTAAATGTATATGCATGTCCTTAAAGCTCCTGTAATCAAGAAAATACTGTGTGTGTGTGTGTGTGCGTGCAATAATATGGTATCAGATGGTAACACTGTGGCTACTATAAAACAAACAAACAAACAAACAAACAAACAGATCAAGGATCTATTTGTTCTCATATCTATCAAAGGCAGATTTAAAAGCCACAAATATTCTCAAATATTTTCTTATAATGTATACATTTATATTTTATGTCAGCTTGGAAATAATTGGCATGCGTTAATTTTTACCTATCCTTATCTCTAACCCTAATCAGTAACTACCTGTAAACTCCGTGGGAAATGATTAAAAAAAAGTCGATAAAGTTTTTAATTTCTTAAACAGAAAAAAACTAACCTAATCTGGCTGGATACAGGAATTTTGTACATAAAAAAGCAGTACATACTACCTTTTTTTTTAGACTGGTCATGTCTTGCAGAAAATGCTGATCAAAACAGTTTAGTTGTTTGTAACATTTAATGAAAACCAATAGAAAGAGTGAGAATTACATTTCAGTGGATCACTAGAGAACAAGAGCACCACTCATCTGGAGTAACAGCACCAAACTCCCACACAAAAAGAAGTGCCTGAGTCATACGGTACAAATCAGAATCTTCTGCCATTGGTATGATTTGAAAACATTCATGACTTAATTTACTAAGAGTATTAATAGAAAGTATTAATAAAGAGTTGGAAGAAGTTATTGTAAGTCTATGGCCTATAAGACTTCTTTAGCATGTCATCTAGGAGGCATAGAAATTCTGTGGACAGCATGAGAGACAAACAAGAAGTGATTCAGATGTGAGAGTAGATGAGTCACAGACACAAAAACTCTGGGGCCCTTTCAGTAAGATGTTGTGCTATAATCTCTGTGTTGGAGAGTGACAGAGAGATCTATAGTCTTACCGGGCTGGAGAGGAGAGGTAGGCCTGTGCAGGGGTGGAAGGCTTTTGTTGCAGTTCCATCTATGGAGTGGCGATTCTGTTGTTTTTTCCAGTTACTGCATGACTTCAATGGGGAGGGTCTCTGTTAATGCAAAGACAGAGAGGAGAAATTCAGCAGTGGGTTTCAAATAAAGGTTTTAAAACACAACAAAAAACAAATGTATTCCTATAAACCCACTTGACCTTACTGCATTTACACATAAAAAACGCATGAGAAAGAGACATATCAACTCACAGTATGATTGCTCTGGGCAGGGGCAGGACTGGAGCTGTTGCAAGTAAGGTTGGCTGGTGTGCTAGAGGGAGAAGCCCAGGGCTCCTGGTTCTCATCCTTCTTAGGACAAGTGGACTCATTCCAGACATCCTTTTCTGCTCCTTTCTCATGGTTTGCCTCTTGGGTCTTGAAGGGCTGGAGGTATCCAGTCCGGGTCAGGCCATTCTCCTGAGGAGAGCTTGCATGGCTAGAACTGCTTTTCAAGGAGGTCCAGGACTCTTTACTGGCATAATGTTGCTTATTAGTTGCCGTTAAAGGCTGTGATTTTGTGACGCTGTGGTCTTCAAGTTTTAAACCGGCCACATTTTGTGGTCTAGGGGAACAGTCCTGCTTACTGTGACGAGAGTCAGGAGATCTGCAACATTTTGTTGCTTGAGAAATATGAGGATCTGTGCTTGCCTCACCATTGGGTGCGCTTGAAGGTTTCTCAGGGCTTGATGATACAAAGCCATTTGTCTGCGCTCCGTGATTTGTCTCAACCTGTTCGGTTTGAGAGGTCTTCAATTTATAGGTGCCATTCAGGAGACTGTAGGAATGTTGCAGTCGCTCCTGAATCAACCTCGAGATGTCCTGTACTGCATCTGCAATCAGAGAACCCTCAGCAGACTGGTCACTGAGTACCAGGCGCCTACAAGTCGAGAGTTTTGGGGAAGTTTTTGATTCACGGTCGACTCTGTCCAGCTGTGTTCTGCTTCTAGGGCTCAAGGGGGTGTCAAAAAGAGAAGACCGGCTCCTCTCAGGGATTTCTGGACTGGTTCCATTGTGGTTTTGAGACTGGGGGACTGGGAAGAGGGGCTCTTTGGATTTCTTCAAGCGCTCTTTATCCTGCGATGAGTTCCAGGTTGTTTTGTGTGCTGGCGGTTCTTGAGAAGTGAAGAGAGCATCAGGGAGATGGGGAGCTGTAGGGTCGCATAAATTCAGTCGCTGAGCAATGCGAGCAATGACTTCCTGTCTCTCCTGAAGCAGGGAGCCAATGAGGGGGTTGGTTTCACCTGAGATGGAGCTGGGACTTGGGCTGGGGGTAAATAAAGGGTCGGTAATGGAGAGTGATTTAAAACCACGAATTGGCGACTCCACACTTGAGGTCTTTGGGCTCTCTGCCCCATCAGTACACGAGTTATACGCCTCTGTAGGGGGGGTGTCCACACCGCCATTCAGCCGAGAGTACAGCCACTTGACAGCTTTGCCTGGTGGGAGAGGGGACTCAGGGCGAGGGTGGCATTTACGGGTGTTAAGAGGGCTGTGGGGAGGTGGAGAATGGCGTAGAGGCCTGGAGAAGAGTGGAGATCCTGGCAGATGGAGGGAACTGCGATTCTCTCCAGGATGGTTCCTACCCTCTCCACGCTCCAGGTTTCTCTTGCCCAAAAAAGCTATACCTGAGTGGATGCTACATTTGAGTACGGGGTATTTGGGCTGGCGAAGCAAAGACTGAACCCGCACTTTGAGAGCGACACTATGGGACACGTTCGGGACAGGGAAAGCGTGTTCAGAGGGTGTTTGTGAGAAGTTCCATATCAATTCTTCATCAGCTGCACTTATTCTGCAAAATACAGCAAATGGCGTTGTTACAAAAATCCATTCTTGTGTAAACTGTTGCATTGAATCGAATGGTACAATGTATGTAAAGTATGACTTTCTGTCTTTCTTCCTTTCTCTCTTGACTCCCCTGACTTCCTGTCTCTTCTGAAACATTCCTACAGTCTCCTGAAAGGCACATATAAAATCTTCTGGAAAGTTTCACAAACTATTTACATACATTAGTTTTCTGCTTACGTTTCATTAACAAATGCCATGGAATACACATTGCTGTGTTCCAAAACACACCTAGTGAAAACCCCACCTAGGATCCTACCAAAATGTAATGTAGCTCCACCTTTATCCTTCACAAAGATGGCTAGCTTTGTGAAGGATAAATGTAATCATTTCTTCCTACCCTTGAAAGTGTTTGTGTATTGATTATGATACCTGTATAGGATGTTTCTAGGTACAAGTCCGTGAGAGGCACTGAGCCATGCGCTGAGCTGTGAGAAAAACACGTAGGAACGCACAGCCAACAGCAAGGTTTTCTCCTCAATGAATTGATCTCCACTCCTGTAACAAACACAAAGTTTATTAAAACTCCCTAGACTTGTGGGAAAGAATGTGTATTGGAAGTACTGTGAAGAGCAAGTCTTACTGTCGGGGCACTGGCTGTAAAGTCCATCTCTCTAGTAGGAGCGCATCTTGCTTTATTGCTGGATCATTTAGGTCTGTGCAGTCTGTGGTCGGGCCTTCATCGCTATAGCAACAGTCAGGAAGCAGCATCACCTCAATCATGATGGGGATGTGATTGCGCCATAATAACATGACCTCCGACCTTGTTCTTCTTGCCTGACGACACTGCATTGGGAAAAAAAGTTTTGTTGTTAACTACATTACACTGTGCAAACTGTAACCGGTTTTGACAGAGTGCTAGTGACTTTAAAACGCAAAGTATAACAAACATTATGCACAACAGCCTGCGAGTCATTAACCTAAAGGTGAAAAGTACAATTTCTTTCAGGGGTTCCCTAACAGAAACCCCTGTCTGTCCCCATTAATAAAGAACAGCAAGTTGAAAAGATGTTTTCTCAGAGGTATACAGCTGTTGATGACAACATAAGGACACAATTTACTGCTTGTTAACATCGAATTTACTCTTACAACTTGTGAAATGTAACTACATGCCATTTCTTGGTTTAATAAAAATACCTGTGGTATTTTGTCGCTGCATTCATGTTTGGTAAAGACAGGCATAGCAGACTGGGCAGGTGGGCAGTGAACACCCTCTGTCCGCCCCTTTACAGAACATTCTGGAGTCCGTCCTTCTGTGATCAGGAGTGTCAGGAACACCAGGAACTCCTCAGCATCATACTCAAAGAACTCCTCTGCTGCTTCTAAAAAAAAACAGAGGTGAGACATCGATTAAGTTACTGACATGTTGCCATTTATTCATTCAAAAACTTCACAGCATATTACTCAGATAGCTGGTAGTATGTCCTCTCAGAGTAACAAACTCTCACATTGGGATTATCGAATTATGTTGAAAATCTTTTTTGGTTCTTATGAGACACACTTTAAAACTTTTTTTTCTTTCCTAGGGTTGGGACATACTGAGTGGTTTGTCCGTAGTTTACATCACAGTGTGGAAAAACTTGTACTACTTGATAATGCTAGTCAGTTAATGGAGAAACCAAACTACTCTGGAATTGGACAAAATATGTATATGTTACTGTGAATAAAATAATATATCTTCTATAAAGTTTAGCAACTTTTCTAAGTGCACTAGCATATAGTAAAGTATATGCTAGTATGTGCTGAAAAAAAAAAACAATAGACACCTTCACAAAATTTGTAATGGTTTAACGGTTTTAATGGAAACTGTAATGGAGTCTGTGGGTCTCTACTGGTAACTGGTCAACTTCTATTGGTGGCTTATTAAAACCAATAAATCCTATAAGTCAAAAATTTCAATGGTTTTAACGGTTAAAAGTTGATGGTTTGTAATGGCATTTGTAGTGGAAACCATTAGACTTTTTTGTGATGGTTCTATTGTTTTTTTTCAGCAGGGGTGCCACTTCCTGGGGACACGTTCTGCCCAGGATCTCGCGGTACTTTGATGTCATACAACGATGAGTCACCGCAGCGCAAACAGCTAAAACCTGGTTATTTTAGGCAGTTTAGAAATCCTGGGCAGAATGTATTCCCGGGAAGCGGCACGTCTGGTGTATAGATCCTAAATGCTATTGATTAGCCTCAAAGCTAATGAACATGGAATAGAAACCCACAAAACAATTTTGCTTTAATGTGGTGTATTACCAATGGTTACTGAAACATTAGAAGCAGATTTAACTTCTGTTTTCATACAACCAGAAACACATAGCCAGTTTCACAGTTCCAGAGAAGATAACACTGTTTATGCATAGCAAACAATCTTTGCTCTGTTTACCAGCTGTGAAAACTGGGCTAAGCAAACACGCATTCACCAGCATATTCTCCGGCAACAAAACATACCTGATCAACAGCTTAATAAGAAACCAGCTGTCTGGATTTAAATGGAATGTAGAAACGCGTGTTAAATATGACACACCAGATTCTGAGTCAGAAATTCCAAAACACAGCTGGATTTGACACTCACAACCTGTTTGAATACCAACACTATTGTGCATGCGTGTGAAAAATAAAGCTGACAATACAAATTAGGACTTGTAATAGGTAAAACATTTGCTGTCATAATCATCCCAGTTAAAACTTGAGGTGCAGGTGAATCCACTTAGTTTTATATAAACATATATGGAGTAGTTAAGAGCATTAGTTGTGTTTGTAATTATTCCATGTTTGCTGAGAACCAGATAGAATTGAGATTCATGAGAGTAGGTTTACGCACAGCTTTGAGCTGCAAACAAAAGCATCTACATGGCAGTAAAGGTCCGTTACAGTCGGCCAATGGGCCTATTGTTCTCATAGCATCAGACTCCCAGGACAACAGGGCCAACAGAGAGTATCCCATCCCTGACTGCACAGCCTTCTCTCTCCTTCTCTCTATTATCATCTAAAAGTGTGTGTTTTCATAGTTTCTGAACCAAAACAGTATTGCACAGAAATGACATGAAATTATATCACAGCATTCCAGACAAAAAAATGTGTTTTGCCAAGGAAAAGTGATGTGTGTGAAACATTTGTGTGTGTGAGAGAGATAAGAGTGTTACATATCAGTAATTTAAGTACTAATAAAATATGTTTCTGAAATTAATTAATTAATTTAAAAAAACATTGGTGATGTGTTGGTTGTTATGCCACATATGAATATAATTTCTCAAACTAGCAGTTGAAATCCATTTGTTAAATATCATTCTCATGATGCAGTGTTAAATGTTCTGATTCAAACTTTTTTTTTTTCAGCATGAGGCTGAAAAGGCAAAGCATATACACAGAATGATCCATGGGGTGGGGTACACTCAATATAGCGCTGCAAAGAGAAAGAGTCTATTGATGCTCTTAGTGTTTGGTAGGGTTGTGTCAAAACAATACTGATGCATTCAAGTCTATTTCAGGAATCTTTTCGTTACTCCAATCTGTCAGTGGATTGGAAACCACATTTTACAACAGGGCTCTTATGGTGACTGGCTTAGCGTGCATGAATGAACCTTTTTTTCCAGTTCCATACTGGTGATACTTTTAGCCAGAACATGTCAGCTGGTGTTCACAAACTGAATACACACTGTGGTTTCTTTGTGGCAAAAATAATACTATGCAAACCAATTACAACCCAGAAAAACCAACGGGTGGAGACACAGAATAGCTGTTGGACTATTAGACCAGGAAAACAACAACATAGTGTGAAGAACTGTTCTATGACCCACTTTTGTGGAACTAATATACTCTCATTCCTGCTTTCACAAAAAGAAATATACAAAAATATAAATTTGCTATACAGTTTCTTCTATTTATTTTCTGGCATTCGTTCATGAAATTAAAAGCACAGTTTACCAAAAGCTACACGAAACACCAATAGGACTTTTGCTAAAGGTACCTAAATGGGTAGTTGTTAGACTGAGATAAAGTCTTCTAAAGTCACGTCAGAATGATTTTATTAGGAGATGAGTGCATGAACATCACTACAATGTCATATTCATTACAAATTCTGATTTCTTTGACCCAAAATTCCAAGTTAGAGGCATGCCATTTCATGAATAATGGTATTTTACTCAGTTATAATGATAAATAGTTGGTGTCAGACACATTGCATTGTGAACAGTGCTAAAACCTTAAAATCACAGTAGGATTAGAAGTAGGGACTTCTCTTTTCCAGCTATTAAAAATCAGCTCACCTTTGAAATGCTAAATTAAATGTGTATTAAACAAACAATAAAAATAAAAAAGTTAAAAAATGAACAAAAACAAAACAAGGTTCTAAGACCTAGAGCTCTAGCAAGGGAAGGGACATTATGTTTGCCTTCATTAAGTACCCTTATGACATCCTCCTCCGCCTCATCTTGGTTGTCCACATTTCCAGCACAAACACAGATCTTTCAGTCAATAGGAGGGGTCAGAAAACTTCTGCCCAATCAGCACTTTCCAAGCTCCTGCCAATCACGAAAGCAGCACAGAAGGAGGAGAAAAGCCACGTGCAGTGCCATCGTCACCCCCAGCGAACAGCTGATAGTTAATCTCGCGTGACTTTGTGAAACAAAGAGCCAGATCTCTGCACAGAGTCTGTGCTGGCAATACCATGACAGCAGATAATGATGTTTGTTCCTGTTTATTCCTGCCATGTTTATATATAATGTTGTCAGCATTGCATAAACACAATTTTATAAGAGCCTGAAGAATCTCAGCTTTTTAAGTTGTGTAGTGGGAGGTGTATTTGTCAGGCCTGATTTTTACTGCACTGGCTAGCTGTTGCAGTATGCATTTCCATATGCGTGTGTGTACACACATTCTTACAGGGAACTCCTCCCACGTGCTAACTGCATGAGGAGAAACCGCAGACAACAGAGCGAGAAAGAAGGGGGTTGAAACTGCCAGCTGAACGGGAGGAGAAAAAAGGGGAGAGAAAGAGAGAGCCAGAGTATTTCCCTCATGTAGGTTAAAGGTAAAGTTTCAGCAGGGGAGGAAAGACAGAACACTGGGTTCAGACAGGGAGGAGGAGCAATTGAGAGGCAAAAAAATACAACACAAAGGAAGAATAAATTACCAGCACCCCACAGATTTCTTTTTAGTTATGAACTACCTGTACTTTTATTAAAAAAAAAAGAAAAAAAGAAGTCGTCGTCTAAAATCAGTCAGATTAATGAGACTGGAAAATAAAACAAAACTACGAAAAAAAGAAAAAAAAAGAAAAAAAAAGATAAAATAAAACAAAACATAAATTATTACATAAAACTACAAACAAAACCAAACCAAACCAAACCAAAACAGTCTAAAATCAGTCAGATTAATGAGACTGGAAAACAAACAAACAAACAAAAATACTAAAAAAAGAGAAAATAAAACAAAACAAAACAAATAAATTAAGGCATGAAACCACACACACAAAAAAAAAAAAAAAAAACTAAAACAAAAACAAAAACCCTACAACATAAAACAAAAAGCAAACAAAAGAAAATATGAAAAGCAACTTGAAAAGCAAAACATAAAACAAAATTACAAAAATAAAAAAAAACTATTACAATAAAAACACTACAACATAATACAACATAAAACAAAAAGCAAACAAAAAACACAAACAAAAAAATTCTTCAGCTTCTTGATTACACAAGAAGCTGTTTTCCAATATAACACAACTCATACACATTTGGTGTTATGCCATGACATGATTTTTACACTGCAATAGATATATATATGGTATATGTGCGTGACTATTAGTAGCGTTGCAACATTTCATCTTTCATTCAACTTGTCAAAATAGAATTCATACACTGTAGCACCTCTTGCATTAAGGCTGCAAGTGGAGCATGTACCTCTACATAGTGCTATAAATTGTGGTCTGACACATTCTGTAATGTAACGTTACATAGGAAATAGAAGCATTTGAGTTCGAGTTTTTGCGAAGAGCATGTTTCAGGCCTTATTCCCAACTGTTGTAATTAACCTAATAGCTTTTCTCTATCGCAAAGAGCATAGGTCACTCCTGAGTAATTCAGTGATCCAGCCAGTTTTAGACCTGTCCTACCATACACAAACACACATGTTTGTGACCTGGAGGTGTTTTCACGTGTGCTTGCTGCATTTAAGCATTTGCATTTTTTTCCCCTCACATGCCACAGTGTTTGAGTGAGTAGCAGCATGTGTACCAGATTGTTGGGTCTAGGACAGGCCAGGCCAGTGTTCCTTATATAATACAGGGCTATTTCAGGCGCTTGTACACTAGCATTATTAGAGTATGTATACGTGTGCAAATATGAGAGAATGTAACTGGACACTCACTCACAAACACGTACAAGCACACACATCACATGAGCACGAGACAACATGTTCCATCTATATATTCAAACAGAAAGGCAGTATTCTTGTCTATGTTTGACATCAACACAGGAATGCCGCATCAGGTTTAAAGGGGTCACACTGCTACCTTTTACCTTATTTTTTGCTGTAAACATAGCCATCATTTAGTTTTTATGACCATTTTCGACCCTATCACTGAGAATTAAATGACTGCTTTTACTGTACCTTTAAAATATCTATAAATAAATGTCCTCCATTTTCATTGGCTAACTTCTTCATGTGTTAAAAAGCTGAACACTAGTGGCAGTAAAGCAGCTCTATCTTTCATTTCAACCAGATGATCCAACAGCAGCTCCACGGATCTCACACTGCTTGGCAGACATCTCGGCATGGATGAAAGAACATCACCTGCAGCTCAACCTGGCAAAGACTGAGTTTCTAATCTTCCCTGCCACTCTGAATCTACAGCATTATTTCACCATTCAGCTAGGTTCATCAAAAATTACCCCATCAGAAATCTTGGTGTAATCTTTGATGACCAGCTAACCTTCAAAGACCACATTGCAAAAACCGCTCGATCATGCAGGTTTGCACTGCATAACATCAGAAATATCAGGCCCTTTCTAACGGAGCATGCTGCACAACTTCTTATCCAGGCCCTTGTCATTTCTAGGCTGCAATGCTCTTTTTGGCTGGACTTCCATTATGTGCAATCAAACCTCTACAAATGATTCAGAATGCAGCAGCGCGACTGGTCTTCAATAAGCCCAAAAGGGCCCACATCACACTTCTCTTTTTCTCTTTCGTCAATATTTGACTGCATCCTTAAATAATAATAAAAAACACCAACTTTGCTCTCTCTTTTCTTAATCCCTCCC
>JAUZSZ010000129.1:9868986-9879755 GCA_034780575.1 Labeobarbus marequensis
AAAGCAAACACACATTCTGTTTTGGGAAGATGCAGAGGCTTTGTGTAGATGATTGCAACCCAGCGGTTTCTCAATGTATACTTTGAGCACATATGTTAAACTCTTGGATATGGCTAGAGCCAACCGACAAAAAAGCTCCATAAACTCATACAAACACATCAAAACACGACTGCAAACACACTAAGATTTACTGTGTACTTATAGTGAGCTCAAAACAATTTGTTCTCTAGCATAGCTATTTAACCTGAGCTTTTAATCATGCTCGCAAACTGTCGTCAGAGATGTTATGTAAAGGGTTCTGAGGACCGCACAATTTCATTTACATAATTGAACAATTTTGTGGATCAGAGAACAGCCAGTACACAAAAAACCCGAAGACTTCTACTTAGAGGTGATACAGAGGAAATCTTAAGAATATTACAGGAACAGTTTACCCAAAATGCCAATTCTGTGATAATTTACTCACCCTCGGGTTATTCTATACCCATATGATTTTCTTTCTTTTTTGGAATACAAAAGGAGGTGTTTAACAAAATGTTAATGCTGCTCTCTTTAATATACACTGAAAAAAATGCATTATTCAATTTCAAAATAATTACAAAGAAATGGCAAGAACCACACTGAATTAAACTTGAAAAAGTTAAGTAGAAACAATAGTATTTTCTTGTAAAACATACTTCAATAATCTTCTGTTGCAAAAAAAGCAACAGAAAAGTTGTCTAAAAGAAGTTGGTTCCTGACAGTATATGGTATAAAGCAGTGTAAACATCACTCAAACCATTTCCTTTTGTGTTCCATGGAAGAAAGAGATTCATGCCATGAAGGTAAACTAATGATGACAATTTCTTTTTTGGTTGAACTATCCTTTTAAGGGATAGAAAAATGTAAGCACATGTAATGGCCTTTTGCCAGGGCTATAACGGTCTCCATAAAGGCAGGAATCTGAAAAACAATCCTCGGCCACAACATGTGATGTGTAACACATGTAAAACACCATCTAACTACATTTGAACTCTATTATATATTACACTGTTTTTATCTGTTTTCAGAGATTAACCTTGAGTCAGTGAGGCCAGCTGTGGTGTTCAAAGACACTTTCGTGAGAACTTGTTCATTCATTCAGAGTTTGAGTGGATGCGTGACCCTGTCATGTGAAAAAGAATGAGGGATAGAGCAAAAACGTGAGGTGAGAAGACGACACTGGAGACAAGCGTCACAGTCTGAGGGCTTGTGTGAGATACCACAATGAATCACGTCTTTCATGCGCTGAGTATGTAACAGGATAAATCAACAACAAAACCCAGACAAAAGAAAACACACAAAAGCTGTGGGTATGAGGCAAAGAGTGCCTGGGGAGAATGACACCGACATCATTGTGTGACTGATTAACGCATGGGGAGTGATGAAACTATTGAATTCAGTTGAGTCGTTGGGCTTAAGTAACCTAAAAGACTATAAATACTAAAACTTCCAAACAATGTAAGTGGTGGTAGCCTGTGACAGCCAGGATGATCCTAAGTAGTTGCTGTGTACGTCTAAAGAAAAAAAACTCAAAATCACATTATGCTCCCTAAATATGGTTTGCATATTGACTTCGCAGTGAGAAGGATATTTCACCAAAAATGAAAATTCTGTCAGCATTCTGTCACCGAAACCCACAGCTTTCATTCATATTTGTAACACAAATGAAGATATTTTTTTATGAAACCTGACAGATTTCGGTCTCTCCATTGAACGTCCATTCACCCTACTCTACATTCATAAAACATTGTAAAAGTAATTTATATGAATGTAATAAGTAATCTATAAACTCAATCCAAGTATTCTCAAGAGAAATGATCACTTCATATGATGAAATGACTTTAATTCACATATAGTGTAAATATTAAAGCACATCAAATATGGTAAACAGAAGCTCAACTTTGTATGCATAGTGTGTATGTATAAACCTCATCGGTTCTCATGTGTCAAGCAAGCACACTTGAGCATCCATTTACCATATTTTATGTGGTTTATATATGCACTGATTAATGTTTATATGTGAATAAACCTAAATTAAACCTGTTCATCATATTAAGTAATCATGTCTCTTCATAAGACTTGGATTAAACTACTTGACTCATATGGATTACTTTTACAAAATCTTTATAAACTTCTTGAAACTTTGCCAGGAGTTTGATTGACGGGCGATCTGACCAGTTATAATGCTGAATCTGCCATTTTGTCCAATGACGGTGTACTCAAACTTGAACAATGGTGTGTATTGATGTCTTTGACTATATACCTTCTGATATTCACTGATATTTATTTTGTGCTATAACTAGTAAAAATGACGATATGATCGGTTCACATTTTCGCTTAAATTGAGGCACTACAGCGATCGGTCACAACACATTAGAGCGCCACAAAACGGTATTTATTGTTTGAATTTCCAAAAGTAACCTGCTTGGTCTGGTCTGTCACAGCACAGTCAGTGTCCTCTTTGCTCCGCAAAGTATTTTTCATTGAGTGAGAACATGATGTGTGGCGTGAGAGCACCATGACTTGTCGGACGTAGGGGGGTGGGTTTTTGTGAAGGGTCAACTGTATTGGTTATATCATTAGTTATTACCATTACTTTGGTATCTTATTCCTCTAAAAACCTCTTCAGAGGGCTTGAAGATCCTGTTTAATGACTTACAAATGCTGATCAGCAGCACCAGCATGAGAAGATCAGAACTGTACAGCAGGGACCCTACAACACACATGAAGCCCTAGAGTTTTGCAGGTCAAACATGCCCCAAACCAGACTGAGCTCAAAAAAAGCACCAAATTCCTGAACTCAACCCTGAAACAGCCTGCAGGACCCATCAGCCACCTGTCTGCTTACACTGAGCTTTACAGCAGATCACACACACCTGTCCTCAGACACACATATGCTTCCTGCAGCTATGAATTACAGAAGCCTGTTTCACCAACATAGTGACAACTGAACTATGACCATCTAAAATCTGCCCTTAAATTAACATTAACAGGAAATCAAAACAAACAATGATCGGTTTTTGGACTTTAAAAGGTCTTAGCATTAAAGTCAACAAGAAATGGTAGTTGACCTATTTTACTTAGGTAATGTGATAGAAACAGGATATTCAAATGGGAAAAAAAAGTGCAGGGTGGAGTTTGTTTTATCCACTGGGAACTGACTGGATCATGGAAAGTTTCTACTTTTGAGAAAGCTTTTTCTTAAAGCATCTCAAAACATCCCAATGGAAGTGGTTTTTAAAATCTAGTGTCATTCGCTATTATAGCATTCATTAAAATTAACTGCTATTAAATTAACATATGAACTATTTGGCTCTTGATTAAGATTAACCAATAGCTCGCTTGGCCTGGGTGTTTAATCATTCACAATAACAGGAACATGTAGCATGTTCAGTTCTGATTTCATGTTGACTTAGAAAGCAGAGTAGTGAAGGACTTCAGGTTAACTAAACCAGTGCATCAAATAATGAACAACCTATCTAATATTAAAGCCATGAAGCACTGAGTCAGACAGCTAATATGTGCCAAAAACAGAAACTATAATCAAAGCTATTGACTAAAACATGTCCACATTTACGCTTTGCGTTGAAACATCTGGCCATAACTTGGCATGCTGAAAGCTGTGTATATTTTCCACAGCACTTGATCAGCTGATTGGAGTATGTTTGTGTGTCACTAAGTATTTGAGATACAGACAAACCAGGCCACCAGTGCAAATGATCCTTGTCGTCAATAGCAACAGAGGAAATGTAAACACTGTGACTGTGAACAGAGCCGTGCAGATCTGCTTTTACGGTGTTTTGCAGCACTGACAATCGGAGGATGATAATTTGTTGGTAATTTGAGAAAGAGGGGATGGATATACCCTCAGGCCCACAGTATGAGAGAAAAACAGCCAAGACAGTGAACCAAATGTGTGACAGTGATACTGAGGGATCACAACCTGTGTTCAGTGACAGGACAGGTTAAGAGGTTTATATTTACCACAAAAATCTCCTCAGAAGCCTCCACTGAATCTCAGGACAGAAAAAAAAATACAAAGATTGGTCAATCTCTGCTCTTGTGGCTTTTGTGGACAAAGTGGAATGGACATATGGAGAGTAAGTAAAATTGAGCTTGAGTCTGAAATACTTATTTAAAGGGATCTCATTAAAAAAAACACACTTGGTGTAAAATTTTCACTCAGAAATTGCTGGTAAATTTCACAAATAAATACAAAGAAACAACAAGTAACACATTAAACAAATATTTTTAAACAGAAAGAATGAAATAGTACTTTCTGGTAAACTGTAGTCCAATAATCGTATTTACAATTAAAAAAATAAATCTATATATATATATATATATTTTTTTTTTAAAGTTCATCATAATATGAAAACATACTGTAACTTTAACACCTCAAAACTTTGTTCCAGTCCTACAAAAACATTAAACACTACTCATTTTAGGTTTTGATGACTGGCTCATTTACATAAGATGCAGGTTATTGCTGTCTTTAAAAAGATATTAGATAAAAAAACATGCTAATAACATGATGCTATGTCCATGGTACTTCTTTTTTTCATTCCTGAAGAGAATTTAGATTTCTGCTGTAAACATTTCTTCTGGAATTCAGATTCAAATGCTCAACCACAAGATTTTTCCTAAAAGATCCAAGTCTTTATCTTGTTGATTGATGAAATCATATATTAATGTTACCACAAAGAAATAGAATGCTGCTGTAGGGTAAGAGCAAATTAATTGTAACAGCACTTATACAATGTATTCCAATATCGAGAAATCGAGTGTGAAAAAACAATGTTACAGGCTGTTACACAACTTTCCTTCGCATGCATTTGTCCTTGCCGTTGAGCAAAGATAACCCATAATTCTGTCTCTGAATGCATCCCAGCCCATGAGAAAAAAACAACTGTCCCATCTACTTCAGTTGTCCAGACTGGCTTTACGCTTAGAGACATAATTGACAGTAGTGAAGTATGAGCGTGTTATTATCTAATCCAGCAGATCTAAGGCAATGTTTTAAACTCACAAGATGAATTTGAGGATGCCTCAAAGACAACTTCACACTTTCTCTTCATATGCTCCCCCCATCTGCTTCAAGCCAGTTTATTTCAAATGAGAGCAACAGAGGCGCAGCAGACGGTGGAAAATCTCATCGTAAACCAAAGATGTTTACCAAAAAGCGCTCACTGAGCTGAAAAATGAACATTAAACTGATTCTCTGCACAGCTTTTCAAAATACTGCTTTATTTAAATGCAGATGACATGTTCAGACCATAACGAAGGGTTTTTCAGGTTAATAAAAGGTTGAGAGCTTTTAAGGACCCCTGAAAACCAATTTGAAAAGTGCAAAAACAAGATGCCATTGCAAATGCAAATGAGATTCCACTTGCTTTATTTGCATAGCTGCTCTTCTGTCCATACAGAACCAACAAACTGAGTTATTAGCTCACGAGAAGTGCTCAGGTGTGGTCGGATTGTGTTTACGTATACAGCTTGTACACATTCCAATAATAGAAATGCCCACAGTGAGTGTTTACACCAACAGAGAGAAAAGCTACAGGTCCAGATGGCCCCCTCTCTTCACGCTGGGTCTTCTGTGTGTGCAGCTATTTGAGTTAGAACACTGGTCTAGAAACAGTTTTGACTTTTCTGAACATGCCCTTCATGCGGTCAGAGTGAGCTGAACCGAGCCATAGTGGTCGTCACTAAAGATCACAGCCACACAGGAACTGAGGTCATTGCGCCTGCCTGCCCCCCAGCTGAAAGAGCAAATGGTCATGTGAGAGAGAGGTTACGTAAGTCTGCTGACTGCAAATGCTGTGAAGAACAGCAGAAATATGCCTCTCTTGGGTCAATCTCACAAAACCTGTTAATCATATTTCACCTAAAATTAAAAGAATGACATAGGGTCTGATATTTATATTTTGCTAAAAGAAAAAGAAGCTTTTATTATATATTTTTTATATATATTTTTTATATATTTGCATTACGATAACACAATTAATTTACTGTAATGCAAAAAAAAAAAAATGTTTATTGCACTGTCACTAAATTAGATATTAATATTGCACAGACTGCAACAGTCAGGTCCTTGGAAATAAAAATTCTATTCATTACCTCCACAGGTTAAGTTTTATTAACAATACTTTTTTAACTTAAAACCTTTAAAGAAATGTGTGTTGTGAGTGTCAAGGCTGTACAATTGATGGTATATGCTTTTGTTGAAGTCATGAGTTCACATTATTTCAAACTTATTTTTTAAAGAATCGTGTTTAACTGCAGTATTTATGTTGAAAAACTACATTACCCAGGATGCTGTGAGGAAAATTCCAACAATCAGAGTCATGGCGAGCAAATTGCGCTAAAAGACCTTGGCAGGGAATGCCTACTCTCATGCACCGTGAAGTATGTAAATCAATTTGGCCTTGATAGGCTTTTAAAATAACTAAATATCTCTGTGTGTGTGTGTGTGTATATATATATATATATATGTGTGTGTGTGTGTGTGTGTGTGTGTGTGCATATTTTGCACCAAACTTAAACTATATTGCAAACCTCAATGAAAAATGTTAACACTACTCATAAAAGCCATTCAAGTACAAAGTCTTGAATGCTTTGGTCCAGTTTTCAAATGATATGTTTGTTTTGTTGCGATTCACCTTGTAGTAAAAAAATAATTGAAGAAAAAAAAAAAAACTTTTTGGAAACAAAGCTATGGTAAAAGTGGGCAGCACTGTTGTTTGGTGCAGCTACTGGTGCTGAATTGACATTTTCCAAAAACGTCACGATTTATAACATATGATGATGCTTCTTTTCTTAATGCAAAATATAATCTCTTTTATTTTCCTTTTAATTTTTGGTTGGAATGTGACCTGGACAAGTTTTCTAGATTTAGATTTGTCGTGTATCCTTAGGCTTCTAGCGAAACTTTTCAAACAATGCTACTGTTCTTATGAAGGATTTCAAAACTGGTTAGTAAAAATCAAACCTCAGGTAAGCCAAAACAAAGCAGCAAACAATCTGCAAACTAGCAACTATCAACACACCTAATTTCCCATTGCATAGGGTTTATACACACATCCCTGCACCGCCCAGCTCTAGGGAAACTGTGTCATAATCAACAGCTGTTTGACTTCAAGGCGAGACACTCAAACTCTCCCAGCTGACAGCAGCAGGCCTGCTCCAACTGGTTATTCCAGAACTCTGACAACAATATGACATAATTTCTCCACAGAACATGTTTCCACATGGCCTTCACAACTCAACGTTCCTGGATCTACAAGCAGCTTTCCACCTCATGACATCATGGATAAAAAAACTTGTATATCACACAAACATAGAGCTAAAAGAATTATCAGGATGCTCATCTGAATAATTTATACCATTAAGCTCTTGTATGAGATGGGATGGATTTTTAATCACAATTAAGATCCAGCATTATCTATTTAAAAAGTGCTTGGGCTATTAAACTAATAACCCACCCAAGAAATTCTGTCACTCAGATTCATGTTTTCCGAAATCTGTTTCTGAGACTTTCTCAAGAAAATAAAATCCACTTTCATAGTAGCAGAATGTATAATCTTCAAAACCAATGTGTTTCACAAAACAAACAGTGATATGGATTGGAATTATGCTGCTGTAAGTGAGTGACAATATTTTTTGGGTCAGCTATGCCTTTAACAATCAAATCAAACTGATCAAAACAACCAAAGATCAGTGCTGAATCAATAATGTTGAGCAAAGATAAAAAAGAAAAAAGAAAATGCATTTGATTACAGGTCAAACAAGTGATGTTTACAGCTCCAGACAAATTGATTTTCAGCCGCAACAGAGTCCAAAGGAAGCCACATGATCCTGTTACATGTCTGAGTTTATTGCGAGTGCCACCCTAGTGCCAGAAACAAGAGAGAATCTCAGAATCCCTGCTCAAAAACAGCACCTTTAAAAAGGGAGCTCTTTAAAGAGATATTCCAAATAATATGGAATACGTTTGGTGCATTGTTTGAAGTTCCAGTGTAAAGAGGAAAGAAAGCAACAGAGCGCTAGTGGAAGTGAACAACCTGCTATTTCCATCAGTGGAACAGTATGTTCCCAATAACAATAGCACAGAAGGGATGTCATATCTACTCCATAACAGTCTTTTGACGGTAATCAACTCTCACTCTAAGAGCTAGATAGACCAAGAGGTCTCTAAACCATGAGGAGAAATCCAAATGAAGGAAATGACTCTGAAGGCACCCAAGGAATGCAACCAGCTCATTCCAATTTCAAGTTTATTTTTTGTAACAAACTTGTGTTCCAACAAAAATATATGTGGCTAGTCAGGCCTGTTTGTTGGCTTTTGTAAATTGGCAGTGGCAGTAGGGCAAACCACAGTCACAGGGGCCAAATTACATCCAAACATGTCTTCAGCCTGTCCAAACATGGAAGCTTAGAAGACTACAGCAGTTAGATGGGCCATCATCTAGACATAGCAACTATCTTAAAATGTGCAGTTACTTAAAAAGGAAAGTGTACCCTTTGAGGGCAGTATGTGATACATTTCTTACCTCTTTATCTGAAAGAAGAGGGACAAAGTGTTAACATGCCTTGGGGAGGGAGGACAGGTAATGTCATGCAAATCTAGGCTGAATGCCTGGTCACTAGAGTAACACTAGTCACTTTTTCAGCTGTTCATTCCTGAGTTATTTCTTTCTGAAGAATGAACAAATCAGATGAGTAACTGACATAATGTTTTTGCTTTAACAGTAAACCCCAAAAAACAAACATGTACCCAACAAAAACAAGCCTATATCCAACTAAAACATATGTAGCCAAACAAAACACACATATACACAACAAAAAAACAAATCGGTGCCCAACATAAACCCAAACACTCAACAAAAACAAATATGTACCTAACAAAAAAAAAAAAAAAAAAAAGTGACCAAAACAAACCCATACCCCAACAAAGAAACATACCCATACCCAACAAAAACAAACCCATATCCAACAAAAATAAATCTGTACCTCCCAAAAACATTAACATGTAACATAAACTAACAATGTAGGATACAATAGCGTTACAGCAACTGTTGTGAATACAGAGCACGCTCTTATACAATAGAGTGGACAATTATAAAGAGTGTGAAGGGTCGTGTGTATGTCAGCCGAAAAACAAAAACACAACATATGGCACACACACAGCTGATCTAGGACGCTTTGTTCCATTCAGAAAGCGACAACCAAAGCGTTAAAAGCGACAAATAGACAATGTTGCAATATATCATCTGAACATTATCAAAGCACATGCATGAAACAATGAAACAAACACACTGCAGCGCCGTGACGAGCCACAGTCCGATAGCATTCAAACACTCATGTAATCACCTATTTTCTTTTTTTGTTTTGTTTCTTTTACCTCTGTCAGGTTTCATGTTGGTCACAGACACCGTGATCCCCTCCAGGATGCCTGCGGTCCGTCTTCCGTCTTCAGCTCTTTGTTTAGACTTTAAAACTCGTCCCTTAGACATCGGTTAGATATCGATCTGGCACAGAGCCATTCGGATATCAATGATCTGAGAGCTGTAAGATCAAACGTAGATCTATACGCGACTGTATGTTAAAGTCCAGCGGTCTGATGAACTAGTCCATCAAAGCACCTAAATAAGCATGCAATGATCATCTCTCGTCTCGATCTAGCTAAATATCCCAAACCTCCGCTGCCTGTCGCCTCATTGCCGATGCCAAACGAGCTCCAGCGCCAACACACCAGTCTCTCGAGCGCCACTGATCTGCTCAAATTAAAGCCACATGAGACGCATCGGGATCCCCTGGACCATCATCACCAACCCTGCGGACAGGCAGATCAGACACTACCAAAGAACCACCGACACCATCTCCTCCCGGAGAAATGTGATGAGTCTGACTTCAGCCGACAAGAAGTGGCTCATAGCTCTAAACCCCCTTTTCGACCACTGGATCATAAACTCTCCCCATATAAAAAAAAAAAAAAACACTGGAGACGGAAGGACTAAATTAACTAGCTCAGCAAACTGTTTACATGAAGCGACGGCCAAAACCTCGCGATGACAAACCCCAAACCGAAGCGTTCGAGCTGTCTAAACGATATCTCGGAGATTAAATGATCAGCAGGGACAAAGCTCATGTTCTCCCCTTCTCTCTCTCTCTCTCTCTTTACTTGTCAAAACAAATGCAGGAGGACAGCCTCTAAGTCATGTGTCCCAACAACAGCTCGTCCCGCCCCCAGGCTAGACGTCACTTCCGCCCCGCGGCACTGGCTTGAACTCGTCTGAACTTAACCCACTTATCTCTTAACACTTTTAGGCCCGGTGTCATAGACAGGGTTTAGCCTAAACCAGGATTAGGCCATAGTTCAGTTAAGCCATTTTATTAATTTTTATAACTGTGCCTTAGAAAAAAAAGCATTACTGGTGTGCATCTTGAGACAAAACAAAGGCACTGATATATTTTAAGATCAGTCAGTCCAAGTTACTTTCAGTTGAAACAGCTCAGAGTTTCATTTTAGTCTAGGACTAGGCTTAAACCTTGTCTGTGAAACCAGGGGTTAGCCCACTTTTGTTCATGTCTGAAATGTGTTTCAAAGTATGAAATATAAAATAAAAGTCAGATAACTGAACCGTTATTGAAGTCAGTTTATTGTAAATAACACACACACACACACACACACACACACACACACACACACACACACACACACACATATATATATATATATATATATA
>JAUZSZ010000129.1:9996841-10008411 GCA_034780575.1 Labeobarbus marequensis
TTTCTCTTTTTTCTCCCTCCCCTCACATCCCCTCACTAAGACACTCATCAATTACCCGTATCCAGCAGCACTATCTCATCCCAGCTAATTTTGGAGATGAGGTTTCCATGCTGCATGGTTACTGTCAATCCTCTTTCTGTCCATCATCTCTCCTTCTTCCTCTCTGCACACGACTTGAGATTGACAGCCAGTGAGCAAATCAATAATAATTATGGAATTGCAGTGGCTGGTGTTGGTCATGTGACTGAGAATTCAATCATTTGAATATGTAGTCAAGGACACATTATGGCACATATCAAACAAAGCATTAATGTCCCAGGTGGATTCATTTAGTATCTGATCAATGTAAGATTGCATTTATTGTGTCAAGAGTGTGTTATAGCCACATCATCTACGTGCAACCCAATTTTTGTGTCCACACAGATGGTGCCATACAACAGTACATGTGCGAGGTTAGAATGTAACATGCATCTAGTAGTGATTGTTCTGCACGTCAAACTCATCCACCCGCACTCATCCATAGTCAAGTATCCTTTGAAAGCTGTGCGGACACGTCTGAGCATGAAACAGAGCGGGCCTTAAGTTTCTGACGTTAGGTAGCTCATATCCAGATGGAAAGATACACAACACTCTGTAACGCAACACAATAATAGTCAATCAGATGTTTCAGATGTTTTTGATTAATATGCAGTTTTGTTTAATATAAAGTATCTGTATTTTAATCAAAAGTGCCACGTCTGGAAGGAAGCAGGCGTCTTTCAGAAGATTAACAAGCTTTGGTCATCACCATCCATCTCCCTCAAGATCAAACTATGAAATGTTCACCTCCATCGTGATCCCAGCGGCCATATACACTGGTGAGACCTGGAACGCTCAACACCTTCCAGCAGAGGATGCCTACACTGAATCTGAAAATCTGATATTGTTAACACATCACCAAAAAAGAAGTACTGCAAAGCTGTGGTGCATGCAAACTCCATATCATCAGCCCAAAGAAGACTCCAAACTGGTTGGCCATGTGCTCTGAATGTAGAACCATTGAATCCCGAAGATAGCAATGAGATGGTTCCCCTACTTCCATTGCCAGATGCCAACAAGGACTGACACTGAACACCTGGAGAAAACATTTTGGGCAGGACTTGAAGCCACCACATGGAAAAACACAGGCATGCACCAAAGACTGGAAAAGCTGGAGAACACTTGTTGCATGATATGCTACCTAGCACGGGAGGTTCTATACCAGGGGTGTCCAATCCTGCTCCTCTGGGACCAATATTCTAGAAAATTCAGCTCCAACCAGCTCCAACACACTTGCCAAGTACAGTGGTTTTCAACTCTGTTCCTGGAGACCGACCACTCTGCACATTTTGTGTGTCTCCTTTATTTAACACATCTGATTCACATCATCAGCTCATTAGGAGAGAGCTCCATGTACTGAACTATGTGTTAGATAAGAGAGACATAGAAAATGTGGAGAGCGGTGGGTCCCAAGGACCAGGATTGAAAACCACTGGCCTAGAAGTTTCTAGTAAGCCTGAAGACCTTGGTTAGCTGATTCAGGTGTGTTTAATTAGGGCTGAGATTTCACTGTGGATGGAGCTATGAGGCTAACACTGTGCCTCAAACCCCTCTAAAATCAGCAAATTATACGAGCTGAGATCAGCAAACCAACTTAGGGTCCTTTAAGCATCTTTTTATCCTTTCAGGAAGGAATTTAATGTAAAATGCACTGTAAATGTATTGTAAAATTGTAATTTCTTAGTGTCTTTGTTCTTGCCTGTTGTTGTTTACTCAGCAGTCTGTACATGTGTTTTAAAGTTTAGTCATAAACGTAGTTCAATTACCGTAATGAGTGCTAATGTTAATGTCTCAGTCACTCCAGTAGTCCATAAAGACTGGGCTGGATTTAGGTTATCAACACTGCAGCACCATAGAGACCCACTGAACATTTACAAGGGAACCAGGGGAGGGGATGTTATACCTTTCAATTAAACATGCCAATTAAAAGGGTTTTATTGACAAATGCATTATCTAGTCTTTTACGTCAATCCTTAGAACATGCATTCTCATTGGTCAACAGATATCTTTGTAAGGATGCTTTGCAAGACTTCTCAAGTTATAACTGTGATGCATCGCAGACGTCCCTGCAATGCACCTGCCCCATTGCAATCAGTGTAGTTCTCTGAAGTAGCTAAAGCTCCAACAGTATATGCCCCGAGTAACACTGGTTGTTAATATTAATGTACACCAGCTGTACTATTCACCCCTCCAACAATCACTCAACCACACCTTCTCTCTCTTTCTTTGTCTATTTCTTTTTTATGCTCTCTCATCATCTCTTCTCTAAATTCTTGGTGATGTGATCTGGAATGTTTTAGCGCCCGTAATTAATAGTCTCTGGGCTCAAACCCATGAAGATCACTGGAGGAGGTCTCTTTCCCGCTGCTGGGTCACACAGATTCTCCATGGCTCTGAGCAATTAATGGAGGTGATGGCAATCCAGTGGAGGACCAGAAACAACTCATCAATACATGCTTTTCGTCCAAGACAATCCTGGCGGGAGACATCCGGTGGGATGCTCTCAGGATAATGAGCAGCTAGTCTAACACGCAGCTGGTACCACCACTCAGACCATGGTACAATATGCCAGAATATTGATTACCTTAATGGTGTGTTCAGTGAAGTGAGGAAGACTAATTTGAATGTATAAATTCTGTTGGGTGCGACAAAGCTGAAATATATGGCATTGACAATTTCAGGTTTGTTCTCTTTTAGAGGAACAATAGGGCAATGATTTTCAACTTCTAACCATGAAAGTATTCCATTGTCTGTCACTTGGAAGATGACATAAAAACCCCCCTGAAATGTTTAACAACAACTGCACAAATCTATTTGTTCTGGAATGTTCCTATAATGTTATACAACCTTTCTTTCAAAATCTTAAACTTTAACCCAAGTTTTCAAGTTGTAAATCTGACTTAAAGTAGCACTCCATTGTGCTTTTCCAAGTTGGAAATTTGTACTTACCAAGTTGAAAGGAACTCACAACGGCCCAGAATCACCTGGTCTCTCTCAGTTAGACTTCAGTGTTTTTCCTGTTTGTGTGAAGTTGAATGCTGATACTACAATAGAACAGTCTGCTAGGAGTGTCTACAAATAGCAGGAGCTGGGTCCTCAGGTCCAGCTAAAGGTCAGACCACTGCTGAGAGGCATGAAAGGGCTCATGCAGCGGCTCAGTGATGGTCCAGCGATGGCCCGGCGGGGAGGGGAGCAGGGTGCAGTACCATCAGTGCCACACTAGGTCAATAGCACTGTGGTTTCAAAAGAGTTGTGTCTGCTGAATCAATGTACTTGCAAAAAGATCAAACCCAGCAGCACAATTGGGGCTTTCCAGTGATCCGTCTTTCTTTCAGTTTCGATATGTGCCTTTCACCTTTTTTCTTTTCTAAGGACCGAAACATAAATACATAACTGTTGAACACCTACAGCACACAGCTTGTTTTGCTAGTTTTGTTTCTGTTAGATGTCAGTTGTAGTGTGATGCACCGTTTTTTGCCTTGATATTTTTGGTGAGTATATTCAGTACGGGGATGATCTCTTAAACCACACCCTCTCTTGTATTGATGATCTGTGCCCTTTCAACTGTTTCCCTGCTGCTTCAGGTCCCCGCGCCGCTGAGGTTCCATCGGACTGACAGAACCGCAGGGTTCTCTATACTGCTGCCTCGTAACTGTGCTTGGATAAAGGTCAGGTATTGTGCTTCTGTACAGGCTAAATGGGCCCCATAGCCTCAGTTTCACACAGCTTTTAGAAGTCTAAACAAAACGGCCAACGCAGGGGTGCAACTCTCTGGCTCAGATACATACAGAACTGATATCCCTCAAATTGTCTTTTCAAAAGTTTCTAAGTTGCTCAGATAAACTGGAAAAAATAGAAGCTGTGCCGTAGAGTGGCCACCTAAGCTTCACTTGACCTTTAAACTCAATAAAACATCAAACTTTAAAACTTTATGAATGAATTTATATGTTGGATTGATTTGGAGGCTCCAGTAGGCACTTTCACACATAGGGCCACTAATGTCTAACACTGGGATCCTTCAGAGGGTTATGCATCGATGCAGGTGCAACCCCAGTCAGAAACAGCAAAACATTTGAAAAATATCCTCTATATTTAGCCCTAGATATATAAGACTTTGAAAGTATATTTTCTTGGTCATTAGGAATAACGACCCCATTACTTCACCCTGACTGGACAGGCTAAATTGCTGAATACTTACTATCCATTGATATGTAAATGTGATCATGGTTGTGGTGTCATAACCAAAATAATTTCTGAATGACTCAATTTTGCAGCTTAGTTTTCAAAACTGTTAATGTTATTGTTTATGAACACACACACACACACACACACACACACACACACACACACACACACACACACAAACAGACTGACTATGCTAAAAAAAGTTACAAACAGATGTGTGAGCGGAAAAAACACCAACAACATAGCATTAAAAGTTGCAGTGCATACTGGTGCTCTGATGTAAAAACTCTACTTTACCCACTCACAAAGTTATGAAGAAGCTGACACAAGCGAGCCATTTAAGTTTTGATGAAAATTGAGTCAAAAATGCACAATCATAATTTAGCTAGTTTTCAGAAATGGGTCATGGGTCACCTAATTAATGAATACACAGTAAACCTTTTTAGAGAAGTTGCATTCAATCATTGCATTGTGTCTTGCTGTATTTTGCCACAAGTGTTAGAACAACTCTTATGTAAACCACTAAAAATGTAGGTGAACTTGAGACTTTACAATTATACAGGGATTCCTTTAGGTTGTTTAGCCATATTGATTAGTTGTGACATTCAGGGCAAAACATATCTTCAACATTTCAGTAGAAGTTTTTATCAGGTATTCTGGCTGCTGTATATTCTGATGTATTGCACACATACAGATAAAATGCAATAGCAGTAATAGTAATTATATAAAATTGTCTTTTTTATACTAGAGATATATTAATCATAACCGTATTTTTCAAAATACAGCATTACATATTGCCTTAGAAGAGCTAACAACACTATGGACAAACTGCTTAAGATTCTCTTCCATTAAAAGAGAAAACTGATCTGGCTTGGAAGCGTCTTGGCCCAATTACTAAGAGAGTTTAACAGATGCAGCTCCAATAAAACTGTAAAGCCCTTTAATGAGGCAAAGCGGAATCAAAGTTTAGCAGAAAACTATCAAGCAGGGCTTTGGAGGCCTGACACTCTGTCCCTGCAATTCATTATGGCTCCAAGCTGTCAGTCCCTGGTTCATCTCTCTAATGGAATTAGCCTCTGTCAGCCGCTCAGCCACACAACTGCATTAACACAATGGAAGGTGCAGATATATTTCCCTCTGAGTCCGCTTGTACTGTCCCTGGCCCATAAATTATGAAATGTAGAGCTTTAAAGGTCAGCAGAGAGATCGCTTCCGTGTAGAAGCGTCATTTCTGTATAGCGAAAGCTATCATGTTCTATTCACCGATCTTGTTTATAATGTTTATTGGAACAGAACCTGTTTGTTTAATTGAAATACTCATCGACAGCAAATGAGGGAACGAGTTAGACTCTAAACGCTTTTCACATAGATGTATATTTTTTGTACTATTGTTTGCTTTCAAGACTTTTTGATCCAAAATTATAATCCCAATTTTGGCAGTATTAGTGATTACTAATGATTTGTGATTTCATCCATATAGCACCTGTAATTTTTTTCCCTGCCTAACCTCGACAGAAATTACTCCCCAAATTAAAACCGATCACTAGCATTATAATCAACAAAGATGTCTATTTAAACAACTGATAAAGCAATGAGATGACATACATTTGCCATAAGCAAATGCAATATATGTACATATATTAGGTTTCTACATAAGAAATATATTTTCATATCAAGTAAAAACATTTCTGAAACCTATTAGAAACTGGATAAAATAATTTAAAGTTTAATAATAATTTAATGCTGTTGCATCAAAACAGTGCATGATTTCAATGCAATCTGCTTAAACAAATTTATTTTTTAAATTCCATATTACCCGATAGCACAAGATGTATACAGCCCATCTCTTGATCTGATGCCCAGAGCAGGTGTAAAATAACGCCGTGACGGACAATTCCACGACTCATCTCTGTTTCTCTATAAAAGTCCAGTAACCATATATCAGCAACATCTACCCCCCACCCTGACTTTCTTTTAAAGGAAATTCAAACTGCTAGAATCCAGTGTTTCCAAAGACCCCTTGAACCCCCAAAAGCCCGCAGTGGCCCTGAAGTGCTGTCCCTCCATTAGATTAACCCATGGTCATGACCAAGGGGGTATGATTAAGTTGCAGCAAACTCAATTGTAGAGGGTTACATGTAAGATAATGGTTAGTCTGCAGAGGAGACAGGCTAAAGCTAACATCAATCCTGCGCTAATCTAAAACTCTGTCCCTCCTTTCCTCCATGGGTCATACGCAATCATGCTCCATTGATCTCTCGTCAAAACATTTCAGCTGCAAATTAGCTAAGGACGGCCCATTGAGCAGTTGTGGAATCCATAAATTAATAAGATTACAAGATGCTGTTTATGCACAATTATATACAATTTATCTTCAATAAACTGATCATAGATGGTAATGTGACAACACTAAGAGTATTTCAGAGGGAGGCAGGATTCATCTTTCTTTTGAAGCTTTATTAGTGCTGCTGCTTAAGCTTATTTTCTTTAGTATTAAACTGCAGTGCATAACATATGAAATACAGTTTAAATTATGTGTCACGGTTTTACAGTAATTGTGTTTATTTCTTCTGTGGAACACCAACAGAGATTTTTAGTTAAAGTCCTTATAATGCAAGTTAATTGGTTCCTCAAAGCTGATGCTTCAAAAACCACGCAAAGCAAACTTGACAGTAATCCATGCAACTTTGACCAACCGTCAGCATGCTGTGAATGTCAGCACATTGTTAAGTGGAAGCGATGGTTTACTGTTTCAAAAGTTTAAAATATTAGTGTTTTTCTCACACACATGCATACCTTGATTAAAAATTGGGTTGTATCAATTGTGTTCATTTTGCGTGGTTTTTGAAAGTCATTAACTGTACATCTGGGATGGCATGAGGGTGACTAAATGATAAAATAATTTTCAATTTTGGGTGGACAAGCCTTTTAAGAGATCAGACTTATGTTTTTGATTGTAAGTTAATATGATGAGGAACTCAAGCCATGCCTAGAAGGCAAAATATCATACATTTTCGGGATTGGCCATCCTTGACTTGAGAAATTTGACAACCACCAAGTAACGACCCAGCAGTGACTTTTTGTAAGGAATATATAAACATCTGATTCATTTCAGTTGTTTCCATTTTAATAGTATATTAATCAAATACATCTGCTTTGTCTTTTGAGAGCTGGACACATATTTTGTCTCAGAAAATTCATTTCCTCTAAAAACAGGAGTTTTTTGGTCATACGCAGAGATACTGGCTCGAATTTTACCTCATGGTCTTGATGTAACCCAGCACTGCACCTCTAACCTGGCCTTTCTCCTCTGCCGTCCTTCCGTTTGCAGGATTATTGATCAGGCTCAGGCTGTGGGCGGCAGGAGATTTAATGATGTTCCCCTTTGTTTGAAGGAGGGGGAGGCCATTTCTTCTTTTGACCACTGAAAAGGCCGCCAAACCTCTAAAAGAGGGGATGTCTCATGGCTGTGTGACTGGCCCTGCTAATTACCCCTCTGTGTGTGTATGTGTGTGGGTGTGTGCAGTAAATGAATGCTGAATGTACTATTCCCTCACAGCTACTCAGAAAGTGCATTCAACGTCCTTGACCTTGTGTACTTATGTTTGTGTGTGTGTAGTTTCTCCAAGGTCTTGAGACTTCTTCTTGCCCTCTCTTTCTGCCTCAAACCATGCATCAACTCAGATGCACATACATTCATTAATGCGCATGCAATAGCACATACACAAATTTAAAAAAATGTCATTTTTTGGAAATGAAAAATTGCTGTAAGCTCATTACTCTGAGCTCCAAAGCTTGTGGCGATTGTCGTGGTCAGCATTAGAAACCATTTTCAGCTGCCTTTGTGTGAGTGACCCCTGAGGCCAAAGGTCATTGACTTGGTAGGCAATCTCCAATTGCTAAAAGGCCATCTACAAAGCCCCTAAAACACACAGGGCACAAAGCAGTAGAAAACGCCATATTTGAAGATGAAGATTTTCTTACAGAGCTTGTAGTTACTGTATGTTTGGGCCAGTTTAAACTGTCGTTTTGATCCCAGTTGCTTGATTTTGAATGAATCTACACCAATTTGCTAATTTATCATGTGTTTGATTTTGGGAAAATCCCTAATATGCAATGATTCTTCTATTTGAACCCTTCCCTATGGATTCTGAATATGGAATATATGGACAAAAATTCTCAGCCAGGCTGTTGAAGCAGCATATCAAACAAGATATCAAATTTTATCTGTTAAGGATTGAATGTACTCATGGCAAAGTTCTTTTTCATTCTTAGCTCAAGGGTTAAAAGTTTCAAATACCTGAGCAATGATATACCATTAGCAAACATCCCAATGCCATCCATGGTGCTGGAAATGGTGTTTAGATGAATATGTAAATATGTACTGCGCACTTTCCTCTGAATAACAAAATTATCACACAACAAAAATGACAGTAGTGAGAAAACAGCAGTTAAGAAAGCATCTGATCATAGTGATGTAGGTATATTTTGTCATGAGGCCGGGCTGCAGGTTTGCCCTTCCCCGCTAGAGGTCGCTATTCCCCTTTCCCCCGGACTCTATTCTCTGGATTATGCACATACACCTGTTTGATCACACACACCTGGCATCTCATTACACACACACCTGACTCTCATTACCATGGACTATATATGTCTCCATTTCCCAATGTTCTGTCTGGTTGCATTGAGTATGTTTTCTCCCGTGATTCATGTCCTGCTTTATGTTCTGAGATCTGCTTTTGTTATGTTTTGGTTTTGTTTATTTTGCCGTGTTGGCTTTTCTGTTTATTTGTATTAATAAATAGCACTCACCTGCATCTTGGACCCAGCCCTCGTCTGTTCTCGCTCTGTGTCATGACATATTTGCACCAGCTCTGCAATTCAGCACTCCAGTCAAGTCCCATCTTGTTTATTTATTTAGCACTTTATACAATAGATTGCTTCAAACCAAGCAGTTTTACAGCTTAACATGAAAAAAGAGAGTTGTTTCAATTAAAATTACTACCTCAGTTCCTGCTATAAGTCAGCTCTTTATTGTCCGTTCAAATTTTCACAGAGGAAGTCAAGTCTACCATGTAGACTTGACAACAAATTCAATCAACTGATTACATCTAAGTCATACAATCTTTTCTTCAAAATCTGATATCAGTACAGTCAGACAGCATTGAATGCAGATGAGAAATGCATCCATTATATCAAAATGATGCCCCCCTAATAGGCAACTTAATGTTAGTTGGTGAGAAGAGGCTTAGTCGACTAAAATTGTATTAGTTGGTTAGTTGCAGAAAAAAAAAATGTTGTTAACGGCTGGTCCTTGAAGTAGTTTCAGCATATACTGTAGGCTACTTGCCTCACAGACATGAGAAATAAATCTATAGACAGCTTGAAATATCTACTTTTAAACAAAGCAATATGTATTTATTTAGTATATATTTGAGTAATTAAATTAATATAAACATATGGTTAGTAAACTAATAGCTTAAATGAACAACTATTATTCGACTAGAAGAATCATTAGTCAGGGACAGCCTTAGAGCTTTGTGCAATAGTGTCATGCACAGTGCTCTGATCAAGCAAGTAAGCAAACTGTAAGGTTTTATTTTTATGATACTGGCGATTTTTAGAGGTTAACACTGCCTGTCATCCTTGAGTTTCATTATGGAGAAAAGAGCATTCTGGTCATTCTAAACATCACAATTTTTGTCCACAAAAGAAAATAAAAAAGTGGAAGAATAAAACAGAGAGTAAATGGTGACAAAATTTTTATTTTTAGTTGAAGTATTCCTTTAAGAATGAGCCTGTGTTTGAGGGTCAGAATGTCTTCCACTGCTGGTCAATAGTGTGATGGATGGCTGTTGAGTTGAATTGCCTCACACACACACACACACGCGCACACACATGCTTCCTGTCAGACAAGGACACACACCTCACACTCAACACACTGCTGTCAGAGGCTGGAAATAAACGGGTCAGAACTTCAGTATTGAAACAGAGATTTCCTTTATGCAGATGAATGAGGTGGAGTAGATTACCGCCACTAAGACGCAGCTCAGCGCATGAGAGAGGGCGGCACACGTGTCTGTTTGTTGAACCACCGTCAAGGAGCTAAACTGTGCAAATAACAAATCCCGTGTGCACGGAGGGATATTCCTTTGCTCATTTTACCTCTCTCTCTTTTTTTTTTAAAATGAGAACTGATACAGGTGCTTGCTGAGCAAACAGCAGCATGTCGAGGGGAAGCTGGCTCTGGGGTCCTGGGACTTTCGTCCGGCGTATAGCCTGATTGAAAATCATTCTGATGTGGCAGCTGGAAAGGTTATCTGTGAAATGGGTTCAGCGCAGGTCCCTATAGCTCCCTGTACAGGGCCAGGTTGTGTGTGTGCGGCTTAAAGTGTGTGAAAGAAATTGACCATTAATAGTGAAGGAGAGAAAGTGCAGGCATGAAATAAAGAAAGAGACGCAAGTCCACAGCACGCTACCCTTGCCTCAGGGTATGACTGTATGAGGGTGGGTTGTGTGTGTGTTTACCTGCATCAGCTGTGCATGCATGCATTGGTCTGCCTGATTTTATGCTTACGTAGCTTTGTGCATGCGTGGTATAAGAGTGTGGGTGACTTGTGTGCAGGTCTGTGTGTGCAGTGCATGCATGCATTGGTCTGTATCCAGTTAAGACAGCAATGTATTGATGTGCCTGAAAATTTTTGGTTAGGGTTTATTCTAAACAGTTTTGCAGAGTAACTAAACAAAGCTCGCAGCACTACATTCTTAGTACTATTTCCAACGAGTAGGCCCAGCAGTGTGGCGGGACCACTAGCCTAAGAAATAACTGAATGCTCTCCTTTTTAAAAGTTCCTCTTGTGTTGGAAAGTCAGATTCCTTAAAATGAACTTGTTCATTCAGAGAGTTTATGTAAATTAACATTTTTTCCTCACTGATTTAAGTTCATATACTATGATTAAATTATGGTGTTTTGTTGAATATAGCCTAAAGGTATCTATTTGTTAGGTGTCTAAGTAGGTTAAGTACTATGTACTTAATGTGCTAAATTGTTTGGTAAAATATACATATTTTGCCCATGTTGTATTGTAAAACTTTTGCTGCTATTGAGGTGAAATATGGGTAAGGTTAGGGACATATTTTGTAGTTTGGTTAGTTTTAAGGACGGGTTAAGGGGTAGAAGTAGGTTCAACATTGTAATTATGGACGTAATTACAGAAATTAATTGCAGATGTACAGATTAAAGACACTTAATATAAAGTGAGTCCAATTTACGTGTTTGATACTTTCACTCAAACTATTCATTCATT
>JAUZSZ010000129.1:10553772-10568276 GCA_034780575.1 Labeobarbus marequensis
ATAGCATTTGAAGAGAATTGCACTTGCGATAAAGAGGCAGTGTACAAAAGATATTATGCTTCTCTGTGTTCGTTAACTTCGGCTAAATTACATTATTAACTTACCAGTTGATGTTATCATCGATGGCATTCACAAGAAGAGGCTCCAAAATACACCTCCGACGTTGCAGACGAAATCTAGACTAGAAACTTGAAAAGAACAAACAAAAGAGGTACTTGAAAATACTGTTTAAAATCTCGACTGAAACAGTGCTGTTGCCTACGCACTTTACCTCAGTAACGTTATTTCACGTTAGTACATGTTAAGGTTAAGTAAGGATTTGCCAGATTAACGTTAACTAACTTGCATTAAAGGGCAGCAGAACCTATAAACGTGTTTCTCGGTTTAACTAAGGTTTATTTTGACTAATATAGGTGACCTTAGTTTACTCACCAGTCGATGTTATCACCGTTATGGTGGCGTTAATCCGGCCGTCAGTCAGAAAAAAAGGCCCAAACTCCGGACATGAAAAAGGACACGATGAATAATGTTAGTTTGTTGTTAAAAAGTTAAAATATCTTAAAATATCTCAGTTTTGTATAAAAATGAAATAATATACTAACCTTTTTGTCCAGTTAACAGTGCTTTCTCTCTTGTTCTTTTACTGCTGCTTCCACCAAACAGTAAATAAAAGAAATCTCCCTTGCCATTAGTCAGTTTTTCGCGGGCAAGTTCACTACTGTAAATTTACAGTAGTTTACTGTAAAATACATATATTTTCCCACGATCCTTTGCAGTTTACAGTAAAATACTGTATATACATTTTACAGTATCTTACTTTACATATTACAGTAAATACTGTTCAAATTACAAAAATCTGTTAAAGTGTATGTTTAATACATTTCAATTTTGCCATCCTTCCATGAATTCTATTAGTGATCATTAAGAAAATACATATTTTTTATTTATTCAGAGGGTGTGTACTCATTTATGCTGTGCATTGTACATATTAAACAGCCAACAAGTGTATACTGTTTACATCTATTTTGTATTGTTTGGTCCCCACCTGAAACAACTATGCTTGTTATATTCTGCTAGTTGAAACTTTTTAATGATATATGACACAAGACCGTTAAATCTGTTATGTGTGATGCTTAACAGATCACATTTTCAAGTAAAGTCACATTTTTATTTTCAATTTAGCCATATATTTTTAATTAATATTTTTTACTTTTTTTTTTCTTTCAGCCAAAAACCGATAAAATCTGCTGTCAAGATTTGAATCCTTATTTGAATCTTGTGTATTGTAAAATTATGTACTTTAGTTTGAGAGTAGGCACTGAGGTCCAGCCTCAGAAGAAAGAAGAAATTGCATTCTGTACTTGCGTAGTGCATAAACACACTACTGTGAAGGCTGAAATGATGTATGCCATTTTACAAAAGCAAACAAGTCAGTTGGCGTAAAATGATGTTAACCAGAGTTCTGTTTTGTCCAGTCTAGGAAATCGTCACGAAAGTGTTGTTAAAAGATTTGATAGTACAGAAGAGAGGCTGACTAGTGAACTGTACTTAAGTGAGAAATAGCTGGTAGCAGAACTGGAACATGTGAGTGGTTGCTGAGATTATTTGATGTGAGAGATCCTTGTGTGCTTGAGAAGCTAAACTGAAAGCTACATCAAATGCTTTCAGAACACATGAGGAAGAAATGCTATAGTGTAAAGAACAGATATTCCAATCAAAATGAATAATGTTCTCCTGAGATTTTATGGAGCAATTTGCAGGCATTAAGTATAAGTTTTAGCTCTGTTGAATTGCTTGTACGAGTAGGTTATTTATGCAAATTCTATTTGGAAGTGACACTAAATTCCAGTTGTAAGGCCACCAGAATTCAGAAGAGAAAGGGGTAGTGCAGATAAGCTGGAATCCCAACAGTTGAGAGAGCAGTGCCGTAATATTCCCAATGGTAAGCATGGTCGAGGATTGAGATTAAGAGGTAGAGCTGCCGAGATAATCAACAAAAGCACTACCAAGACAACTGAGGCAGGGATGGAGCCACATTGAAAAAATGAAGAAAATTCTCAGCAGCAAGCTTGCAGCTGGTTCTCAGGCAGGAGTTCATAGTGGTAGGAAGGGAAATGGGCAGCGGACCACACATACATGGAAGTTAAAAAAAAATGATACACTAGTTGTCAATAAAAATGCAGCAGACAAAGGGAGCAGTATTGTGCAGAATCCACCTAAAATTGTGTTTATTATATCCCGATTTTTACTTTCCATTACTTGGGCAGATGCTTTAATGCAAAGTTCATGGATTTCAGACAGTTTGCAATAAAGTGCAACAGTTGGGTTCGCAAAATCACATTTATTTTTCTCTGCAGAAAAATCGATGCATAAAATTCTCAAGACAGACCATGAGTTCAAAGGTTATTGACTGATGCTATATAAGTCTGTGTAATTTCACTTTCTTTTTTAAAATCACATATTTCAAAGCCAAATTACCAATTAATAACTGCACTGCGCAGGAACATAGAGAGATCAAGAGAATTTTGCAATAAATGTAAAATATATATTTTTTTGTCTTTTTGAGTTACCAGTGTACCAACTAACCAATGACTACAAATCAGTAGTTTTATCTATGTGATTATGTCAATCACAGTGCATGATGGGATATAATTCATCATTATTAATTTCCTTCATAAAAAATGTTCAAGATGAAACATACAGATGAAACTGATCCAAACCCTGAAGCAGATTCCATAATCTCAGAATGTTGGAGATCATCTAAATACACTGATTCATTGGTATGACTGCACACACTCCATGTATTCATAGAGCTTGTTTCCAGTTAAGATTCACTTATACCTTTGATGTTCAAACAAATGCTGCATATGTCATATACTTTCTGGTTTTAGAAAAAAAGATATGTGTCACAACAGATAATAGATCTAACTTTTTGAAAGTCTTTTTGGTTGTCAGTAATGGGCAATTTGTGCTAGAGTGATGGCACAAAACAACAGGACCACAATAATGCTTGTTTTACTAGTCAAGGATAATGGATTTCAGTTGTATTTACCAAACACGTGTTGTTGATGCCAAATTCTAAAATGTCGATGACAGTAAAGATCATTCTTTTGCAATTGCCAAATTCTGTGAAACAGAATGTTTTTTAATCAAAGCACTAGAGAAGTTGTTTTATACATCTGGACTTCTGCACTATTAGGGCTTTCTATCAAAACTAATAATTGGCATGTAAACTGCACTGACTAAATCTGATTAATAATAACTACATAAATATCTTGTTTTATATAAATGTTTTAGAGCACGTTTGTAACGAGGAGTCCACTGAAGGCGAGCGTAGTGATGAACCCAAATGCAGTTTATTTACAACGTGATCCAAAGCACAAACATAATCCAAACGAAGACTTGACTTGAACAGACTTGACATGAAACAGACTTGGCATGGCATGAACAGACTAGACGTGGCATGAAACAAACTAAACTCACCGACAGCAGTTTACAACATTAATACACGACAAAGCAACAGGGAAAATAACATGGGAACTTATAGAAAACTATGATAGTCACATGACATGAACAACCAATGAAGACATGACACAATGAACAAGAGAACCAATCAGAACAAGACACATTGAACAAGGTAACCAATAGCAAGGAGACATGAAGGCAAGGGAAGCATGACACAAACAGGAACCATGACTAAACTTCAAAATAAAAGACATGAAACCAAGAACCTGAAACTAAACCAAAAACAGACCTTACAAGATCATGTTCCATGAAGATATTTTGTAAACGTCCTACTGTAAATATATCAAATTAATTTTTTATTAGTAATATGCATTGCCAAGGACTTTAAAGGTGATTTTCTCAATATTTTGATTTTTTGCACCCTCAGATTCCAGATTTTCAAATAGTTGTATCTTGGCCAAATATTGTCCTATCCTAACAAATCATACATCAATGGAAAATGTATACATCTCAATTTAAAATAAATTAATAAATTAATCAAATAAAAAATTGACCCTTATGGCTGTTTTTTTGTTGTTGTTGTTGTTTGTTTGTTTTTTTTTGGTCCAGGGTCACACATGGTTTTCTAATTTACATTAGATGTTAATGTGATTTAATAACAAATCTTTATTTGTTTGATGCATAATAAGTTTCTTCACTTTATTAGTTTCAGAGAAGCAAAAATTTTTCCAATAATGTAAAACTGCCATAGCAACACCCAACTTAATCATTTGCATTTTATACATCATATGCATGTTATTCCTTCATCATCCATGGTATTCTTTTAGTAGTTATTGATTACTCTTTTTTTATCTTCTGTTAGTAAAATTTATTTGTATTTTCCTTCTTATGTGCATAATACAATAAAAGGCTCTAGACTGGTCGATTACAAGCTCCCTCCTTTTTTTAATTTATTCATTCAACAATCATAACATTTAATTATGATTAATGTTATCCACCTCCCACCTTTCCTATGTTGTATAATTTTCTTCCAGGCAGTCTCTTTAAAACATTCAGTTCTCTCCTCTGACCCATCCTCCACCTCACACCAGCTCTTCGACAGCTGATGATTTTGTTAATTTCTTCACAAACTACAAGCATCATTATTCATTTCTCAGCTTCACACAGCAACAAACTCAGACTGTCCACATCCACAGCTAACAAAATCCTCCTCCTCCTCACAAAGGCAGAGACAGTTGTCATTCTGTTGGATCGATCCACTGTCTGTGTCACGGGGGTTCCTCAGGTATCAGTCCTTGGACCCCTTCTCTTCTCCATTTACATTACATCATTGGGACCCATTATTCATGCACATAGTTTCTCCTATCATTGCTGTGCTAATGACACACAGCTGTACTTTTCATCTCAACAAGATGACCCAATGCACGCATCTCATACTGCCTGATGGATATCTCGGCATGTATGAAAGAACATCACCTATAGCTCAACCTAACAAAGACGGAGCATCTCATCTTCCCTGCCACTTGGACTGTACATAACTATTTCACCATCCAGCTAGGTTTATCAACAATAATCCTATCAAGTTCAGTCAGAAATCTTGGTGTAATCTTTGTTGTAATATTTTTCTCTCATCAACAACAAGCCTAAGGTATCAGACTAAGTAACGAGGTACACACAGCAATAGTTCACTAGTATTACAGCATTCAGCCAAGCTGGCTTAGGCAAACATGCATTTTACATGGTCATTTTGAAGCAGTAGCAGGACATATGTCTTAGCAGTAGATTGGCATTTTGGGGGCTTTCATTAAGTTGTATTGTGTTCATGCAGTTTGTTTATTCTCTTTTTGTTGAGGGATATTATGTATGTGTACTTGTGCAACAGCAGCAGAATCATATTTCACATGTTCTTATATGTCTTGGCAACAGCAGATCTCTGTACTTGCTCTCCTGCAGCAATACCAACAGCAGTAGCAGAATTAATAGTAGTAGTAGTGCTTGTCATGTGAATAGCATAAAGTCCACCGAGATGAAAAATATTAACATTATTTTTATCCATTTAGTGGTGAAAAGTTAGCTCAACTTAAATTCCACTCTTAAGTAAAAGTACAGATACCACACCAACAATATTAATTAGGGGAAAGTAAATACATCCATCAATCCATATTTTTTTTCCAAACTGTTTGTCCCATGTTGAGTTGCAGGGCTGCTGGACCCTATCCCATGCAGTATCTTGGGGCATAAGCAGAGAAAACTCTGGGCAGATGGCCATTTCACACACAAAAATTCCATCTATACAATAAACATTGCTTTATTGAATAACATTGTGACTGACACAGTAGTGAAGGAAATTATTTATTTATTTATTTTTTCAAGAAAAAGTTGAAACACTGGTGGCCTACACTGGTGGGTCTTCAATCAAAAATAGGTGTTTATGTGCATTTACAAGAGTTAGACTAAAGAGAGCAGTAGGTTTAAATAGCCTGGTTTTATTTATTTTTTAAAGGGTTCATGAACTGTCTTTGTTTTTTATTTTGTACAGTTCTCTGAGGTCCACTTATAATGTTATCAAGATTTTTACATCAAAAATATCATAATTTAGAAGTAATAGGCTTTTTTCTGTCCTGTTTTTTACCCCCCTCAGCAGAATGCTCTGTTTGAATAGGTGTGGCGGATTGTAGACTTGGAAATAAACACCCACTGCTATGATATAGCTGTGTATGTTTGACAGCGTACATTCCTCTTAGATGGACACTGCTGTTATTTAGGTCAAAAATGAATAAATAGTTCAATAGATATCTATCTGTAAAAAGAGACAAAGCAATAGTGACCACATGATGAGTGAAGTGAGAGTGAAGTGATGTGTGGCCAAGTATGGTGACCCATACTTGGAAATTGTGCTCTGCATTTGACACATCCAAGTGCACAGTGGTCAACACACATACACCTGGAGCAGTGGGCAGCCATATTGCTGCGGCACCCAGGGAGCTCGGTGCCTGGCTCAAGGGTCTCACTTCAGTCATGGAGGGTATTGAGGGTGGAAGAGAGCGCTGGTTATTCACTCCCCCCACTGACAATTCCTGCCGGACATGAGACTCAAACCCACAACCTTCCGTTTACAAGTCTGACTCTCTAACCATAAGGCCATTACTGCCCCAACTGTGAGAACAGTTATGCTGCATTCACGCCATACCGTAATTACTGTGATTTTGAAATGACAACATGTGACGTTCTACTTGTAGTTGTTCACACCCTTGGACTCGTACTTGGAAATATCAATGCCTAAGTATAATGCCTAATGAATCTGAGGTGGTCAGGTAGTCGTAGCTCTCAGAAAGCTCCCAGTTCACAAGGTATAATTACAAGTTATTTGAGGACACAAATGCTTTTTATAAGTTGACATCTTGTTATAACGGAAATTACGATATGACGTGGACATGCCTTTGCTCACACATGTGAGTTGTGACATTACTGTTGGACCAGCATCGTCTTTCAATCTTTTTGAAAATTCTGCATCCAATTGTTCCTTGTTTGTAAACGAATCCGCAGTAAAATTAAGTGAACAAAGGACCAAGTTCTTAATGACGTGGTCTGGAACATTAAAAATAAAGATGAAAGTTAAAAAAATTCTTAACGTTGGGATCGGAAGGAAGGCAATGCAAAGACTGTTTTTCCAAAACCTGGCACTGCACAGTGCAACTGTCTTGTTGTATTATGAGCCATCTTTATCATTTGGTTTCCACATAGACTTGTGTTCACCCCTCACTTTATTTACACTACTTGTTCGTGAACTGGTGGGTGGGGCTAAACAGGCAGCGATGTAGAAGCAGGCGTTGATCTTCTTCTGCGGAGGCTGTGTTTACCCACACTATTACGTAACAGAGTGATAGCTTACATTCCACAAGCTACTGTTTTGGCAGACTGGCTTCAATATAAGTTACTAACAAGAAAGTTTTGAGTTAAAATGTCCTCTTATATGTCAAAATATCAAGGGAATTTTGGTTTCTCAGTTCACCCCCTTAAATCTGTCAAAATGACAAACAGCATATTGATTATCCTTCAATGTATTACTATTTGGAAATGACAAAAAACTTTGAATTAATGTGTTAGTTTATTTATGTTGCTCAATCCTACCAACAACATGCTGCAAGAAGAGAATACCAACCCTATAACTGGCATGAAATTGTATCTTCAGCTGTCAAATGCACTGCAGTTAAAAATGATTCTGAGTGGACGCTTAGCCAGCAAATAAATAAATACCTTACTGTCAATAATACAGTGGAGCTACAGTATGCAGACTATACACAATTAAATCACAATTACAAAAAAACACAACACAAAATACTTAAACTATGCCCAGTGTTTTCCATGCACTGTCACATTCGGGGGCCCCACCACCATGTTTTAGAACTCCTTCACTATGATCAAGAACCTTTTTAAAAAAACAGCAATGAACAAACTCATCAGCTTGTGCATCTTGTGGAAACTTACAAAAATCCAGCAATTCGACAGACAGAGTATGTGGTATGTGGCCAGTGCTAGTCGATATGATTTGTGTAAAACAAGAATGTATTCTACAAACTGAGGTAAAACAGCAGATATACCCAGTCATGTCTCGAAAGATGGTGCATGTAATCGGCATCCATGGATCAGCAAAGCCAGCTATTTTTAATTTATGTTTTATCTTTGCTGTTTAAAACCATAGATTTAGCATATTTCAGCAGGGCATCTTGCTTCATTCATTTCTTAAATAACCAAACTTTAGCAACATAAGTGCAAATCCCTAGAGCGCAGCTGTTGACCCTTTGAATTGATGCTTAAGAATATTCAAATATACAAATTAATTTCCTTGGATTCCTGCTTCCTCATTTTTTATTTCTTGCATCCTAAGGGTATGTAGTTTCAGGTTAATCTCAGCATTAGACACACAAAATAAGAAACACATAGGGAGTTTCAAAGTCATCATTTGATTGGTTAAATTCTGCAGGACTTCCAAGAGACATATGTTTTTTTTCTGCCTGAAAAAGGACTACTAACACTACATAACACCAGCACAGAATGCATTTAAATATAATTTTGTAGTTGTTGTTGTTACCATAACAATAAAGCCACTTAAATCTTAAGCTTAACAGTCCAATATTTGTATTACAGAGATAAAAATAACAGTGAAAAAATACCTTGATAAACTCGACCTTGAGTTTGTAGAAAGGCGCTCTATAAAATAAATTTTATTAATTAACTTAATATTAACAATATGAAATGGTATTATTATTATCGAGGTGTTTTAAAATATTTATTAAAACATTGATTGGAGGAAAGACTCATTAGCACCACAAAAACACTTCCTTCTCCATGGTTCAACATGAGCTCATGTTTAACTCTGTCTTATATTTCATCTGGTTCGCACTGTATGGACAACTTTTACAATTATTTTTTAATAAGACCAGAAAGGCAAAATCGGACATGAACATCATCATGCTAGTGTACAGTAGGTGGCGGTAACGCCCCAAAGCAGCGAACGGCCATGAAACAAGAAGAAGACGCTTGCGCATTAACAAGAGATGAGTGTTTACTACATTGGTAAACCTAATAGACAATAAGGTTATAGGTTCGCTACCGTTCTATACAACATATATGTATATTTGTCATGTACGAGTGAACATTTCGTCTTGGAAATGCACTGCATTGGAACGTGAAGCGATAGAAGTCCATGTTATTGGAGGAAGGTAAGATTATGTTAATTGACATTTCATTTTTAAATATTCTTAGTAGCTGCAAGGCATGCTTTCAGTTTTAAGAGATTAGGATTAGATTTCTGCAACTGTATGATGTGCGAATTGTTCCGTCCAGAATGTTTTTTCTTCTCTGTTTGACTAGATTGTAATCATCGATGACCGTTGTTTGTTTAGATATTAATGTATAATCATTCTCTGCTGGCTGAATACAGAAATCTTCGAGTCAGATGATGCTCTATAATGAAATTATAATACTTATTTTAGATATTATAGATAGATGTTTTAATGGTTATACATTTGTTTACAACTTATTTATTGAAAATGTAAGCATTTACACTTATTGACATTTTAATACAGGGCAGTGGACCTCCAGGACCAGACTTGAAGGATCCTACAGTAGGATGACTGAGTTTTGTGTAGTCTTGCTTTACTTTATTTAAAACCTCCTGTCTAAGATCTCCTGTCTTAGGCCATAGGTTGTGTATACAATGCTGAGGTGGTTTTCAGCAGATGAGTCCGGCTCTGCGCATGGAGTAAGTATTACAAATTTTGTTTAAATATCTCATATTGTTTTTCTTTGATGCATATGATCAGAAATCAGCATTATATGTTTAGTTTGGGAATGTCTAGGAGTGAAGAGTGTCTCTTAATTTTAAATAATTGCACATATGTCAGCATATTTATTTCATGAGCAACTGTGTAGTAAGCAAGTCACTCGGTTATAGCAAAGTAAAACTCTTCAGGGCAATATGAGAACCCTCACCACTTTACATTGTGCAATGTATAAATGTTCAACAGCATGAATAGATCCTTTGATTTTCTCAGGCTCCTGGCTCCCCGCAGGTGGACATGACCAGCGATATGAGATTTGCTGAGGTCACTGAGCAGCTAACGCAGATGGAGGAACTTGTGGCTCATTTAAAAGAGTTGATCAGGGAAAAGGATGCAGCACTCAGCAGTAAAGATGACCAAGCCAAGGTATTTTTCTGTTTACAAATATGCTCAAATTGTAACTGATGCTTTTTTTCTACATTTAGTTTATTAAAAATGCATAACATACTATGCAAATGTGGCTTACTTAAAATGCAATGACTTTATCACGTCACTTTTTATGGCAAACATGTATTCATGTATTTTCTCTTCCCAAATTCTCAATCACATTTTTTTTTTTTTTTTTTGCAAATGAGATATTACTGGTCCTATCCACCTTTTTCTGAATGCGGAAGTCTCACCTGTCTGGAACAGTGCTTTACATTTCCGGTCTCTGGTGTTTCTAGTTAATTAACACATTATCAGCGCCGATAATATAGCGTTAAACCTATAAAAATGGTTTTAAAAAGCACATGACACCATAGTTTCATCACTTTACAGCAGGGGTGCCCTGGAGGGTCTTGGTCCTGGAGGGCTGGTGTCCTGCAGAGTTTTGCTCCAACTTGCCTCAACACACCTGCCTTGAAGTTTTTAGTATGCCTAGTAAGAGCTTGATTAGCTGGTTTAGGTGTGTCTGATTGGGGTTGGAGCTAAACTCTGCAGGACACTGGCCCTCTAGGACTGAGTTTGTGCAGCCCTGCTATACAGTGTTTCAGTGACCGTCTTTTTGCAGTAATTCATCTGTCATAGTTTAATGAGTGCATAGATGACATGAAGCGACCTGTGGTTAGCTGCATTGAAAACATATGAGGGCACATAACCTACATACAGCTCCTGATCGGAGCGAAGTTTGCAGGATTTTGTCCACAAAATGATAAGTGCACACATTATTTTATTATTTCATTCACAGTATTTTAACTTAAGCACTGCAAGCCATTCATACAGTGCCAGACATGGACAGATTTGCTCGTAAGGTACGCAAATCAAGTACTGTACAGGAATTCCTTAAGCTTCTTGCCTCTACTGTGGCAGCCAACAGCAGCACAGCTTAACCCTATGTTCAGTTAAATTGAAAAAGTTTCAATTCAGTCAATCTTTTTTTTTTTTTTACCCTTTTCTAACATGGTTTTCTATGTAGACTGGAACATGAGAGCACCCAAATGGAAGTTAGAATCCATCATGGTGCCGCTAATCAGTTACTCAGCAAAAAGATGGATATATACAGATAGTCTTGTCTTGTGAGTTTCTGTTTTTGTCTGACCTCACATTCAATTTTTTAAACTATGTGTACTTGTTAAGTAAGGAAAGGCACATCAAGTTTATTTTCACTGCACACCATCATAATTTTGTGATCGTGAAAAACTTAAATTTCACTTTTCCGATCTTTTACTACTTTGCTTTGGAATGTGGGGAGAAGACATGAGACTAGAGAGAGAGGCTTTGTCCTGCTCATTTTGCCCAGCCCTCTCAAAGTGCATAGCAGGATATAAAACATTTATCTTAGCGTGGAAATCCAGTTAAACTTGTCTTACTTCCAAACTTCCATGTTCTTGGACTTTTATTATTTAACTTATATTGCACTTTTAACAGTCTGCCTTCTGCATGCTGACAGTATTGCTCAATGTGCTGTGTTTAGGGATCAGATGTCATGTGACACATGATGTGGCACTGCTTAAAAATGATGTCCTCTTAACGTACATGAAGTAAATTAAATTTCGCTGATTTACCAATGCAGTTTTACACTAGACCATGATTTGCACAGATTGAACAAGTGTTATTTCAAAGCAAATCATAATCATAAAAATTGCATCTAGTTATTTTGTACTGTCCATTAAGCTTTTTCACACAACGTTTTTATGATTTTTTTTTCTTTTTCCTTTTGTTAAATTTTTACAGGGTGAGAAAATAGAAGCAACATTGGAACAGAAAGAAACAGGAAAAAAAAAAAGAAACAGAAGAGAAAATAACAAAATATATACTCATTAATACATGGAATTATAATGAAAAAATTAAATGAATTTAAATGAATGATCTTTAAAAGTTTCCATTTCCTTGGTTCTTGTTATAGTATGTAGCTTCCTGTGTGATTGGTGTCTGTATGTTTGTGCACACATAATGCAATAATTACATTATATAGTCAGTCCCTATTGCTTACAGTTCTCAAGAGTTGATTTGTAAAGTAAGTTGTGTGTGTTTGTTTGGTAGGAGCTGACAGAACAAATACAGCTCTTGCGGGGTGAGAGAGAAAACTTTCAGTCAAAGCTGGAGGCAGAACGTCACATTACTCGGGCTCGGATCAAGGATCTGCTGGAGAAACATGAAGCAGAGCTGCTCAGTGCTGCTGATAAACACGAGACTGAGTTGTCAGAGAAGGAGCAGGCCTTACGCAGACAGCTTGAGACTCTTCAGCGCTCTATATCACAGCCCGCAGATGCATCAGCAAACCAATCCACCTGCATCACAGCTCAGAGAGTCACAGAGCTGCAAGGTGGACAATCGTGTCACATGCTTAGAGAATTTTATCTACAGTTTGACCTTCCTTTCTCAAATGAACTCATGAAGCACATGTCACAGTAACTTGGAATTTTTAAATTTTGTTTAAAAATCTATAAACTTTTATCTTACTGGATCACTTAATGTCGCAGTGTCTAACATCTCCGTTTAGGGATGTGCCCTAAACTAGTAATTTGTCAATTTTTAGGGAAAACACCACATTGTAAAATAAGGTTTAGGATAGAAGTCCACATTTCTCTCTGCTTCCAGTATACTGTCCAAGTTAATTAATTTAATTTACAGTTTCATGTAGCTCTAATCTGTTATAGAGCATTACATCTGTATCATTTATATTCCTATAAAGTTTATTCATGATTTTATCGGCTGTGTTTCCTAAAAGCATCTTAACCCTAAATGGTGACAATTGGTTCTATGATCAACTTAAGCTTGCAATGCTTTTGGGAAACCCAGCCCAGTTTGTTCATGATGATTAAAAGATTTTTAAGAAAAGAGGTCCGTTGTAACAAAAATAAAAAAAGTTCCCACTTTATATATTGTATATTAGGTATCTTAAAATAATATACTTAATAATATAATGAATTGTTAGGTACAGTTCAATACAAACATTTTTGAATTTGCACTAAATTGTGTTGTGATCTCATTGATTGATCATCATCAATTCATTGATCATTTCATGCCTTGTAGAGCCTAGCTCTTGATGTGAATGAAATCTATTTTAAATATTTAAAGAGTTAAAGCACTACGTATGTGACCTTGGACCACAAAACCAGTCATAAGGGCCCATTTATTTAAATTAGCCGAATAAATAAGCTTTCCATTTATGTATGGTTTGTTATGATAAGACAATATTTGGCCAAGATACAACTATTTGAAAATCTGAGGGTGCCAAAAAAAAAAAAAAATCAAATATTGAGAAAAATCGCCTTTAAAGTTGTCCAAAAGAAGTCATTAGTAATGCATATTACTAATGAAACATTATTATTTTTTTATAAATTTATGGTAGGAATTTTACAAAATATCTTCATGGAACATGATCTTTACTTAATATCTTAATGAGTTTTGGCATAAAAGAAAAATCGATCATTTTTACCCATATAATGTATTTTTGGCTATTGCTACAAATATACTTGTGCTACTTAAGACTGGTTTTGTGGTCCAGGGTCACATATGTCATGTTTTACAGATGTAGCAGACACCTTCTTATAATGTGCCTACATGATGGTAAAATGGTGTTTATTATTTTCAGTTAAAGATATTCTGTGTCCTGACTCCTGTCATTGCATTTTTTTAAACTCTCAGTGTCCTTGCTTTTCAGTGGCTTTGTTTTAATATTTCAGTCTTTTTTGTTCTGTCCAATTCAGCCCAAGTGAAGCTGAAAGAAACAGAGGCCAGTAAAGCAGAAGCAAAGTTCTTAAAAATGAAAGCATGGTCCAAATCTAGGATCAGGCAGCTCGAGGGCGAGCTCAGAAAAGTTCAGGTAAGAAAGTATATTATTTTTTTCATTAGATTTACACAGATGAACATCCAGCTAAATTAAACTAACTGCTTTCTGTTTTTGACTTCAGTCTGGAGTATGTGTCGACATGTCCCCTGATGTCACATCCCTACATAGTCGCATTACTGAATTGCAAGAAGAGAGAGAGGAAATGCTCAGCAAACTGGAGCTGTATGAAGATATGAAGGCAAAAAACGGTATGAAGAAGTGGAGCCAGTTAATTTAAAATATAATTTATTTGCATTATTGTATGACAAATTTTGTCACGTTTCATTGCATTACTACAAATGAAACAATTGAGCACATGCATTATTTTTACACTCCCTCGGCCAGACATTATTTTTGGCTACTACTGTTTTCGAGCAGGGGTATTATATTAAACCAACAATTGAAAATACCATGTATAATATAATAATTTTCATAAGTTG
>JAUZSZ010000129.1:10591826-10610410 GCA_034780575.1 Labeobarbus marequensis
TAAATGAACACTTCCACGACATTCTAATTTATTGAGATGCACCTGTATAACAGTGACAGGAATGTTTTGGTCAGCAGCTAAAATAATAAAAATTGTGCCTGTGTCCAAATTGAACACACCTTCACCACTCAAGTGAATGTAAATAATGTAATAAATATTAATGTGGGTTTGTGATTTTTTTTTTTTAAGAGCTTTTTTTGCATTCAGTGTCTATTTTAGTTTTTTAAACGGTTTAGTCCAGACCCAAGAAGCAAGAATAGTGTCACACATTTAAGAAAATGACATACAGTATATGTGATTTATTGAATCACATCTGAGTAATTGAGACTACCTTCCTATGCAGCTGGCTGAAGTTACAAAGACATGCAGCACCTTTGAGAAGGAAAACTCAGAGATGAAAGCAACTGTTGCAGATCTGACACTCAAACTCAGTGTGCTGAAAGACAAGGTAACATCTTACAGACATGATTGTTCACTGGCTCTCCGCTCACTTTTTTTTTTCACAATTACATTGACAAAATATATTATTTATTCATTTGATAAAGTTGATTAACATATCTTTACATTCCATTTTCTTGTTTCAGGTCCAGAAACAAGAGACAACTATCGAATCATTACAGAATGATCTGGTTCAAACAAACGATGATCTCGACAGACTGAACACTGCTCATCTGGAAGAAAGAGCACAACTGGTTCATGATTTGCAGAGCTGTGAGCGTGAAATAGATAGACTTCAAGATGTCATCACTGATAAGGACAAAAATATATTGGCACTAACATCCAGTATATCAGAATATTCAGAGCAAATTCAAGAACTAAAACAGGAAATGAAGTTCAAAGAGAATGTGCTGACTAAAATTGAACAGGATGTTCAAATCTTTAGAGACCCACAGCTTTCTGATCAACAGTTCTTTAATGTCCTAATACCTCAGCTGATTGAACAGTTGAAGAGAACTGAAACTGATCTAAAAGTATCGAAAAAAGCTGATGAGTCAAAGCGTAATGAAATTAAAGAATTAACAAAACAAACAGAAGAGGACAAGAAAACAATTCAGGATCTCCGCATGGAAATACAGAAGATGAATATGAATCTCAAAGACCAGCTATCGGATAGAGAACAAGTGCATGAAAAAGACTCTTTCCTGGATGAACGTAATAAGTTGCTTGCTGAAGTCAGCAAATATAAAAGTGAGCTTTTAATGTTCTCTAGAAAACTTGAGGAGCAGGTTGAATGTCAAGAACAGCTTAAGCAAGATGTCCAAGATAAGTCAAAGATAATATCTGTATTGGAGGATAAGCTGAAGATCGTTCAAGAAGAGACAGTAGCTGAGAGAGAGAGATTTAACAAAGAACTTAAGATTCGAAATGAAGCCAAAGAAAACCTTGAGAAAGACTTGTCTGATAAAATTGAGAGTATTAAATCGGTGAATAATAACAATCAGGAACTTCGGGATTCACTTGAGCAGACTTTGGGAGAGCTTGCAAGACACAAGCAGCACCTGGATAATGCTAAGGAACAAATGGAAGCTGTGCAAGATCAGAATTACAACTTGCTTTTACAAGTCGCAAGTCTCACTAATGACAGTTGTCAATTGAAGAGGGAAATTGAGGTTAGCGTCCAGTCCCTCTCTGATGTTTCGGAAAAAAAGAAAAGCCTGGCAAGCAAAATATCTGAAGTTGAACAGCAGCTTTCAGAAAATGTTAAAACAATAGAACACTTGCAAAGAGATAAAGAAGAGCTAGCACTTAAAGGAAATGAATTGAACAAAGAACTTGAGCAAAACAAACAGTCAATGGCTGATATTTTTTTAGAAAAAGATGGCATTGTTAGACTGCATGAGACATTGAGCAGGCAAAATCAACAATTACAAGAAATGTTTGAAGAGAAACAAAAAGAAGTGCTTACACTAGCCCAAGTTGTGTCTGAAATGAATAACAAGGTTGCAGAAACACTTGAAGAAAACGAAAAACTTGCTTCTAAAATTGCTAGTCTTGATGAACAGAATAAGTACCTTCAGAAACAAACAAATGAACAGGTGAAGTCACTCACAGAAACAACCAAGGAGAGGGAGAATCTACAAAACAAAATCGTAAATTTTGAAACACAAGATGTGGAAAACCGGAAAATCATAGAAAGCTTGCTTAAACAAAAGGAAGATTTGATTTTGGAAGTAGAGGAGCACAAAAATATAGAAAATAAACTGCAGTCTGGAGTTGAGACCTTGCAGGAAAAGTCTTTAGAATGTGCAGCCCTCTCAAAATGTCTCAGGGAGACCAAAGAAGAAGTATGTCATCTGAGGAGAGAACTTGAATCCACCACTTCTCAAGTCCTTCAATACAAAAATGTTGTTTCTGAAAAAGAAAAGACCTTAACAGACCAAAGTACACAAATGGAAGCTTATCAGCACCAACTCAAGCAATTACAAGATAGTCTTTATATTCTTCAAGAACAAGCTAATAATCATAAATCAGGTCTGACAGAGAAAGACACACTGCTGCAGAAAGAATCAAATTCATGTTGTTTGCTACAAAACGAACTTAGTCATGAAAGAGAGCTTGTTTTTACCCTTCAACAAGAGATGAGTTCTCTGAAAATGGAGTGTTCCAGACTGAACCAGACTTTGGAAGTGAAAGAAAGCACTTTAAGAGAGAAAAATCTAGAATGCCACAATCACTCAGAGGAACTGTACAGAAGAAACGAGTCTGTGCTTTCACTAACTAGTCAGCTTGGTATTATGAATGAAAATATTGTAAAGCTTGAATCTGAAAATGCACATTTAAAAGGCACTTTAGAGGAGCATTTAGCAGAAAATGTAAGAGTAAAAGAGGAGCTCAGACAGAAACAAATAGAGGTTGTGGAATATCAGGATAATATCCAGGCAATGAATGATCAAAACATTATAATTAAATCTGAACTGAAGAATTCAGTGGCAGAAATATTTAGACAACAAGAGATGACCAAGTCCTTACGAAATGAATTGGAAAGTAAAAGAGTCGAACTGGCATCTTTGGCAGAACAGTTCAAATCCAAACACTCTCAACTGAAAGCTTTACAACTTGCTCTGCAAGGGAAAGAGGAAGTTTTCAAGACACAGGAGATGTCTGTAAATAAGATGCAAGTCAAACTGTTGGAAAGTGAAAGCCAAATCACCCAGAAAATAACAGTGGTCTCTGAGCTACATGAAGAAGTTCAGAATTTGCAGACAGCTTTGCAAGAAAAAGATAGGTTGCTGTTAAGTAAAGATAAAGAGTTTTCTCTGGTTAAAAAGACATTAATGGCACAATCAGAATCATGTGAAGCCAGACTGAAATTAGAAACGAACGAAATTGCTAAATTTCAAGGAGAGTTAAAGAGCTTACAAGAAAAAAATAACCATCTCATCTGCTTCATTAATGAAAAGGATTCTTTATTGATGCAGGAGAAGGAAAAGTGTCTGTACTTGGAAGGTAGTGCATCAGAACTGGAAAACACAGTTTCACAACTAACCTGTCAAATAGAGCGATTAACCTCAGAGATCACACAACTCAGGGAAACACAAACTGAGAAAGAACAAGTCACGTTTGCTGCTCAGTCACAAATGCAGAAACTGGATGAAATATACAAGAAACTTCAAGAGGAATACGATTTGACCAAACAAGAGTTGCTTAAAGTTATCAATGAAAAATCATTAAAGGAAGAAGAGATCTGTAAATTGGTCTTGGAAAAAGAAGAGATCTGCAGAAATTCCAATGATCAGATTCAGAGAATTCAGGACCAGCTACAACATCACAAGTGGCAATCCAGCAAAGTGCAAGAAGACAAGACAATGGAGAGAGAGAAACACCATATCCTGGTTAGTGCTAAATACCTAGATGGATACACTTAACTGTGTGACAAAGTGATCCATTAAAGATGCAATTATGATGTGGGTATTAAGTCCCAAAACTTGCCTACACACTCAAAAACGTACTTTTTTCTTCACAAAAAGAGTACATATTATGTAGGGCATAGTTTACGGAGGTGAATGATGATGCAGAAACATTTTAGTTTTTCAGTGAGATTTTGGCTAATTTGGTCTCAGCACTCAAAAAACTTTGTGTTTTACAAAAAACTCTTAAAAACCTAAAAATTACCGTAGTTACATTTGTCTATGTATCTTCAGGAGTCCATGGATTTGCAGGGAAAAGATGTGTCTACAGAACACTGGGTCCAGTTGCATAGCCATCTGCAGCACTGCCAGCAAGAGATCCAGCAAAGGGATTTAAGCCTCCAACAACTCAGCTTCAAGGTATGTATCCAAATGTTCCATCTGGAGAGCAAAAGAAAGTGTTATATTTACTGCCATGAATTGTTTTCCTTTATATCTTTGCATGTATTATTATCCATGTATATCTACTAGTTGCAACAGGCAATTGAGGAAAAGGAAGGGGTGTCCTCCCAGTTAAGCACCGTTTCCAAGATGCTCAGAGACACACAACAGACTGTTAGTGAGCTCCAGAATCGCTGCTATTGGCAGGAGAGACAATTTCAAAACCAGTTTTCACACACACGGGTGAGTGTGTCTTTCTGTAAAGGTGGAGTCTAACAATTCCAGTTTGTCCAGTAAAGTTTTGGTGCCTTTCCATTTGAACTTACATATTTTTTGTCACTGGGTTGTTGACTAAAATATAACATGAATTACAGATCCTTACAGTGTCACTGGATGTGAGGTTGTTGGCAGTTGTGGCATTAGCTGAATATTGATACGTATGATTTTTAATTCTTTAAATTCTATAATGAACATTGTTATTGTAAGTATCTAGTTGAAGACCGTTATTATAAGCTGATCAATAAATGTAACCTGTGTCATATAGGTAAAAATATACATCTTCAAATAACTCACTAAAATGCATCATTTCAGTCCTGTTGATAAATTTTAAAAATACAATTTTCATTAATGTACCAAGTAGGAAGGTCCCTTCCTTATATCTGATTTTATGAGTATCATAAATGGTTCAAAAGTCAGTGATTAAAAAAATTGATTCTGATTTATTTATTCATTTTTTGATGTTCATTTAAAGGCAGTGTGCACACAGAGGTGCTGCAGTACAGTGGTTCAGTAATCACATTATTTTTTCGTGCTTTAATCAAAATAGTGGCACTGTCACCAAACTTGGCAATGTATGCTCAGGTCATGCCTCCTATGAAGCCTGCCAGTTTCCGTATATATACACGCAAGTGTTGCCTAATTTCCTGTTTTGGCTCAACGTTGTTAAATTTTCATCATTTTAACTTTTAAACAGTCCAGCAATAAATTTTGATGAACAAGATATGTAAAACTTTAATGCCAAATTTCATCATTTTTTGCATATAGTGCCATACACACCCAGCCAAATGAAGAATAAGAATAAGAAATCTGACAGAAAGAACTGGTGTGACAACACCTCTAGTGCTTGGCCCTGAAAAAGGAACTGATATGATAGGGCCTTGAAATGAAATTCTAATCAAGTCTTGTATATGTTTATGTCTGTTCATTTCTCAACAGAGTTCAGTCTACACAGAAGTTCCACCAGGAGCCCCTCAGGAACCAATCAGTGCCGATTTTAACCCAAGTGGATCAGACAGTGGAGATCTCAGGATGAGGTTTGACAGACAGACAATGTTTGTAGATGACTCATGTTGTAAGCTTTTAGTGTGATCCTCTCTTAAATGTTTTGTCCAGGCTGGCTGAGGCAAAGTTTCATCTGTCTCAGTTAAACTCCAGATTAGAGGAGGAGAGATCAAGGAGAGAGGTTGCAGAGGAAGCCATGCGGTTAATGCAACAGAAAGTTAAGAGGTACAAGAGAAAATTTCATTTAATAAATCACTTTTTTAAAAGCTCATAATATAAATCTCAGAACAAGTGGTGTGCACTAAAGTCCACTGAATCTGGAGAATTAGCAAATAATATCTGTGAAATGTTAGCACAATATGCTTACGATCTTCTTATGGAGCGGGGGCCTTGGAGCATCCAACCCAGTCTTGCATGAATTAGCAAGACTCTGTTTCTGGACATTCTGGAACAGCTCAATAGGGACGCCTACCTTCTCTATAAACTGGAAATGAAGTTGAAGTGATTTTACCAGACACTATCAAATAAAAAGCTATTTAATCACAATGCTTCTCCTAGCATGTGAGATTGGAAAGAATGAAACCCTCTATCCCTTTAGCATCTGGGCATCCTGTTGTACTTTGTAGAGAGTCAAATCAAATCCAGCTTTCCCCTGTAACCCATGTTGTCCTGCAGCTTCTGAAAGGATCATAGAATTTCAAGAGCATCCCTTGGCATAGGTCACAGACACTCTTGAGATCACACTGTGCTTCTTGGTAGGACTGTCAGACCTCAAGCATTTCTTATTCACCCTTTCTGTGCCTTTTTCATTTTGTGTTGTCAGATTGGTGTCTGACATTTTGTGGTGTCAGATTAGAAATCATAAACTTAATTAGACACCACTAACCATACTCGTGATAGTCTACCAAGTAATGTAAAGTATGGGCCTAGATCAAGGCAGCCTCTGACAATCAGTTCACCCTCAACATGTGAACGGCATCTTAGCTAAACTTCATCATCAGGGTCAATATGTTCATGAACACTTAACGGCTGCTGTATCTTTACACCTAATTACTGGGAAGTCCTTAAAGGTGCCAGTCTTGTCTAAGGCAATGTGATGGGAATGATAACTCCTGAAGTGTTTCCAATTTTGTGTGCCATGTGCATCAGATGTTCAGCCAACGATGTGACTTCTGAGGCTGAGACTAGGGCTGCCCAAACTTTTCATGTAGTGTGGCCATTTTGTCTGAGAAAGGTGTAGGTGACTTCCGCATGTTCTCTTCAGATCTGAATAAAAACATAATTATCAAAGATGGTTCTTGGCCCAGAAAAGTTTAAAGCCTATGATGTAATGCACTACTCTTTAAGGATACATATTATGCCCCTTTTTTTACTAGGGCTGGGTTTTGACACAAATTTCACAATTCGATTCGATTCTCATTCACAAGCTTGCGATTCGATTCGATTCCTGATTTGATTCAATTCAATATCGATTTGAAATCTTAGATCTCTATGAGACTTTGTTTCATATTAAAAGTACCAAAGCACAATGCTTATTGGGATTCATAGGATGGAAGGTACCCTTCAATGTTCTGTCCATTAACTGAAAACAGGCTAGATTAATTGACTCTTGGCATTTAAGAATCGATATCGTTTCGTAAAAATGAGAATCGATTGTAATCGAGATATCAATATTTTTTACCCAGCCCTACCTTTTACAATATGTAATATAAGTCTCAGGTGTCCCCAGAATGTGTCTGTGAAGTTTCAGCTCAAAATCATTTTGATTGAAACACGCTGTTTTCATGCATGTCTCTTTAAATGCAAATGAGCTGCTGCTCCTCACCCCCTTTACCAGAATATGTACTAAACTAAGTCCTCTTTCATGTCTTAAACTGTCAAATATACACTAGTTTGTGTTAAAAGGTGAACAGCTGGGAAAGAAATCACGTGTATATTAGATCTGTGTGGCAGCGGCGTAATATACAGTAAGTAAAACTACATTTCCACTGCTGTCTTGTCTCCTCTGAGTCTGGGACTCTAAATAGTGTTCTGTTCTAAATAGTGTTCTCCTAAGTGCAGCCAAAGACAGAACAGTTAATGCCATTGCAACGCCATTCGCCATTGAGTCCAAAATTTTCGCATGTTGAAAAGTAAATATGACTTCACGTCATAAAAAAAAAAATTTGGATCGCGTTCGATTTTCTGCATTTTTTGCATCCGTAGCAAGCATTTTGAGAGGTGTTTTGACAATTCAGAGCTGCCGTACAAGTGAACGCCAAAATCCACTTTGTCTTGCAGCACAAAGCACTGTAAAGATCCTTGCACACTGAGTTCACAGAAATTGGTGGTCTTCTTTTTAATACGTGACTCTAGTATCACTAGCAAACTGAGCCACTGACATCCTGAAGTAAACTTTGAATCGCCTGTTATAATCCCGCTGCTCCTTAACAAAGATCATCCTCACTGCTTGAACTCCATTTAGACTCCATTTAGTACTGCTTTGCGAACTTTTTTGCAATAGATTAATTAATACGCATCGGACTCAGTGTGCAAGGTTTCTGTGTGTGATGAATTTTTAGGATGACGAATATGAAAAAACGCATATGAAAATTTTGAACTCAGTGTGCAAGGACCTTTACAATTTCTAAAACTTTCGCCATGGATTTTGAACTTGTAGACCATTGTTGCTTGCGAAACAGTGATTGGCTGTGGTTGGAAACATGCAGATTAAACGTCCAGTCAGATTTTCATGACATGTCACCTTTAAAAGAAAAAATATTGCAACACCAATGCATACATTTTTTTTTGTGTGTGTTAATAACTGATACCAACTTTGCTAGTGTTTTGTGCACAATTTGATATTCACTGTGGTGTGTGTGTGTGTGTTTCAGCAGGGAGTCAAACCAATTACGGCATTCTCAAAGGGACTTTAGTATTCAGCTAGAAAGAGACGAGGAACAGTATGAAGATCTTGTTCTACATCCAAGCCGGCACCTGTTCATACACAAGGTACTTCATGTATAAATTAATGTATAAATGAAGCTTCCAGTCATTGCCCCCAGCTTTTAACACCATTAAAACCCATTCAAAGTGGTCAGCTGGTTCATTCTGAAAGAATTACAGTTGCAATTTAAAGAGAGAGAGAGAGAGAGAGAGAGAATCAAGAGATTCACTAACTTTCGAACCTGCCCTGTCAGTGATCATTCTTTGTCTTCTTTGAAAAGTTCAGCTGTTAGTGTGTTCATTAGTCAGAAAGTATTTGTTTTTAATTTTGATTCTAGATGAAGATGAGACTTCATAATGAGTAGGGCTGTTAAGCAATTAAAATGTTTAATCTAATTAATTACATAATGTGGTGAATAATCAAATTATTTGCAATTGAATCTCTCATCAAATTTGGCTAAGAAATTACCCACAAAAGTAAATTTAAAGTCATTGTGTAAAAGTAGAAATGCATCAGACTGGCCTTACAAAAATTAGCTTTAGAAATAAATATTTTATTTGATTCAACAGAAATTATGCATAAACATTTAGGCTACAATGGCCAATGGTATTTAAATATATATTTACAGGCTGTGAACTGCAGCTCAGAGATAGCATGAATGCATTTACAGTGTAATTATAATTACATAGATAATGCCATTAGATGAATGGTTTTTAAATGAGTGTTAAAGGGAGAGTTCACCCTAAAATTTACAATTATGTTGTCACAAAAAAAGTAAGTCATACAGGTTTGAGATGACATGAGGTTGAGTAAATGCAGCCCTGCAGAGTTTAGTTCCAACACTGCTCCAACACACATACCATGTTGTATAAAATCAGTATACAGCACTCTTGCGATATTGTACTCATTACTTGTGTGATATTACTGCTATAATATGAGACAAAAATCATACAGGGTCTATTTTGCCCCTACATTTTATGGGCATACAACTGCATTCTATAGGCTACGTCATGCAGTGAGTTGTTTTCTTGCATATTTGTTACTAGTCATGGTATGAAATGTAAGATGACATAGGTAGGTCTGGTGAGGGTGTGTTAAATGCATAAATATAATTAGGGGTGTCGATTTAATGCGTTTAATTAGTTATGGAAAAAGTAATGAATTAAATCTGAGTAATCAATGCAGAAATCCAGGTGATTCCAAAGGGTTCACAAACTTTTTCTTGAAACTGAAAATCCTGAATCTGAAGCTACAGTAACTTTCACTTTCACATTACTACTCGCATGCTGTAGTAATGCTCAATATCAGTTTTAAAGGTGCCTAAATTTTGATATGGTATTATTTGTTTTTTAGATGAAGAGTGGGTTCAAAGGAAGGAGGATATACTGCTGTTCCAAACTACTGCCATCCAGGGGGAAGTCACGCTACATTTTCATTGGCTACCTTCTTATGCTTCATGTGCTGGTTTTTGTGTGCCTCAGTTGGTCCCTTTAGAAAACAGTTGTCATTAAAATCACATTTGCGCACACAGAAGATCTGGGAAAAAAAAACAAAACAAAAAAAACTGGTGTGGGCAGTGAAAGAGAGAGGCCCACAGTCCAGACTTCCACTTACTGTGATGCATCAAAATAATCAGTGTAGGAGCTTCCCTTTAGCTGCTCACTCAAATAGTGTAAATAAGAATGGTGAACTGTGATTTTCTGAGACGTCAACCTTGATCTGAAACTTAATATGTTTCCATATAGACTTCAACACCAGCATTTATGATGCAGAGACCTCATGTGTATTGGCAGGTACACAGATGGCCATTAGAGTTTGGATTATTTTATGTAATTGCTATGCACTGAAATCTTAAATTTAGTTAAGCAATTGTTTTTCACGTTCTACCATCAAATACACCGAAGATGAATGTCTCGTTTGTCTGCACTGGGAATGAACATGAGATCATAAAATAATTTAATTGTTGTATGTGTACAGAGAGAATAGAGTTAATGTGCTAACTTTTAGAATTTGTTACACTGTAAGCAAGCAAACTAAAACTGTTAGAAGCTTTACTATGAATCTGATTACAATGTAGAAACACTGGAATTAAAATTATGGTTTTGGAATTGAAATTAAATTAGGGTTTATTTTAAGGGTTGATTGTTTCTGTGGAATTTATTTATAGTATGAAACTCTCTGATGTTTGCTTGCAGAGCCATACAGTTATATTATTGTGTAAAGCACTACCTGTTTTGCAACACTATATCTGTGGTGTATGAAATGAGAAAAAGAGTGAATCTTTGTTGAATTAAACTACTGAGACCTTCCATGTGTCTGCACAACTTTTTAAACAAAATAAGCGCCAAGATTTTTGCTATTAGATCTTAATAAAAATTTGAGAGACATTTAGTGGCCTTCAATTAAATCATGTGTACAGCATTTAAGTCATATCATTAATAACAATACAACTCGGGAATTTTTTTATGTGCTGAGCTAAGTGAATATGAATAAGTGAATAACTTTATTTTTCACTTACTGAAAATGCTCTTCATCCTTACAGTATGCTAATGCATATCTGGTGTAAAGTATTCATCAATATTGAAGACTTGGAACAATTCAAGCTCAGATATTTAATTTGGCGTAAATGTAACTCCTGTCCAGTCTCTTGAAATCTAAATGTCACATAGAGTAATGTGTAACTTTAATCTGTTGTAACTGATATCATACAGAAAAAAAGTGCAGCATTTTCAATCATTGTCATCAAAACATAGGCATAGTTTAAATCGGGAATGTACAGTATACCATTATATTGACACAAACATCTTGTAACCCAGTAATTATTTTTTTTTTTTTTTTCTCTGAGAGCACCAGTTTTACACTGTTTGCTTATACACTTAGAAAAATGTATATATGTTCATGAAAAATTAGCTGGTTGGTACTTGTAGCCAATCACATTTTCGGTTAATCCGTATTTAGTCATGAAGACTAAAATTACATTTGAGTTTTTTTTTTCCCAAAATCTGCTAGAAGACAGCTGCATCTCAGTGTACCAGACAGTTCTGAAGATGCAGAATGCAAAGAATTTAAGGGCAAGCTTCATTTATATCTGTGACAGTGCATAATAGCATGGAAGGTTTTTGTTCCATTGAGAGGAACCAAAAGAAACCTTACAAGTTTGCCAAATCACCTAAAATTGTAATTATTTTATAAATAAAATTAGAAGACAGAGCTCCATTAGTCCAGCTAAATGATTATATAAGTTTTGTAAGTGACTTTCAATACATAATAAGTAGGAGTTTATGGAACTTCAAATGACTTCACTTCAACATTTTATACTGTAACAGCATTTTATTAGCAAACACAGAGAATTGAGGTGTGCGCATTTCCCTCTTCAACACTCTACACAGTGGGCAAAGCTGAGGAACGATGAGGTATTACACAGTTGAATGTTGATACCTCAAAATGTATTTAATTCAGTGTGTGCTACATTAGACCTTCACCATATAAATAAAGATGCAGGATGTCTGTACATGCAAGCAGAAGACATACAGTACTACTATTCCAAAGGAAAACAACAATTAACATGACACACTGATACATTTGCAAAACAGAAACAGTAAAGACAGGAACTGCATAGGTTAAAACAAACACAGAACGTAATTTGTAAAACAACAGTACATATATTTTTCTTCCCACAAAGATCAAACTATTTTAAACAATACATAATTACAACAAGACCTAACATAGCAAGCCTTTTCCTTCAACTTGCTTTCAAACTGTCCCAAACCCCTAGTTTAAAAGAGAAAAAAGACTATAGAAGAAACCCAGTGATGAAGAAAACATTACAAAGAATGGCATATAAGAGGTATAGCTTGTGGTTGTTCATGAAAAGCAGGATGTTTATTTGTGCAGGAGTCATTCAGAAAGTATTCAGACTTTTTTTTTTCTCTCTCTCACATTTTATGTTGCAGCCTTATGCTAAAATGCCCCAAACCAAAAAACACATTTGCAAGTTTATTGAAATATCACATTGATATAGGTTAAATATTCAGACTCCTTGCTGTGACACTTGAAATTTAGTTTAGGTGCATTCCACTTCTCTGGATCATCTTTTAGATGATTCATTTTAGCATAAGGAGTCAACATAACGAAATGTAACAAAATATATCATTATAAATATATAACTATAATTATATTATTAAATAATGAAATATATAAGGTATCTGAATTCTTTTTGAATGCTGTATAAGTTTACAAAGGGTAGATGCACTACTCATACTTTGTGAAAAGTTCAGCTTTACAATCATTTGTCATTCATAACTACTCAAAGTAAAGACCAAAAAAAGTCTTAAATAAAAGTGCTTAATTTTTGACTGATGTCAAAATGTTTATAGGGCACTAATGAAGAAAGCTTGGGTGATGTGATTTTCTATGTTCAATTATCAACTGTAGCTGTCGCTGTGGGGGGTGGTGACAATTACCAGGCTATCGGGGGGCCCCTGTGATTGCAGCAAAGAGGATCAGAGAGTCATTTAATCTGCTCTGAAACCTGATAGGCCAGCTTCAGTGGCAGTAACTCGCTATAGGCCTTGTGTAGCCCCGCCCCTTTTCAACACTGTGCTCATTGTCTTCTGTCTTCTAGTATATATTTCCACAACATGAAGGTAAGCTCTTACAGATTTATGAATTGGCCAAACGTTTTAAAATCTTCCCAGCTGACATTTGTTATGACTTCTGCTTCAAACATTACAATGCTCATCATGACAACTTTCGACAACCTTCTAAAGATAAGGTGAATACTTCACTATGGAGAAGTCTTGGACATAAGATATTTCACGTATGGCTTGAAATACTTCACTGACCTTCACCCACGTTAAGTAATTAAAAACATTTATAAAACAACACAAATTGCCAAGATTTATTAGCTTACACAATGTGAGGTATATTAAACACTTTCAGATGTTATGGTTTTATCATGAAAGCCGATAACTTCACTTCAGTATAACAGCTTGTTTTATTAAGGTCTGGGCGTTTTAAATGTTAATCATCCCTGAAAATCTGAAAATACTCGTTTGGTTTTGTTAAAAAAAAATCAACATGTCATCATCTGATTAAAATGAGAATAAACCTGGAATTGTTGGAAGAGTGAGAGATTCTTCACAGTAGATATGTTTTTGGTCTTAGGTTAGTACAAGGTTATATATAAACAGCTGGTTATCATCATAAAATAACCCTCTGTTTGACAAGGATCCCAACGTACCCCATCAGGACCCCTTGAAGGAGTTTATTTTGTGACAATGCTGAATATGATTCTACTTATTAAATAGTTACCAAATAAATAAATTGTTGGATATTAAATATATTTAGTGATAAAAGTATTTATGATGTCTACAGCAAGATACCACAGTGATATACAGTAAACACAAAACTATAGTGTAGCAGCTGTGCAGGAAATTGTTTTCCTGGGAAAAAAAAGCACTGGCTAGCAGATCAGACATTATGTATATATATATATATATATATATATAACCCACAGAAACGTAATGAACTTTGTGTTATATGTCAATTACTAAATGACAAAACTTTACTTTGTTCTATTTTTTCACAAAAGTATTTTTTTAACATAGGGAAAATTATAGAGAACCACTTTAGTGTTGTGCTGTCATGCAAATGTCTGTCATTTTATAATGACTTTTTCATAAAAATGTTGGGGGTGGGGGGTAGACATACAGGGCATGCATAATCAATATTCTTATATTTTTTTTTCCAAAATTGTATTTTTTCATTCATTCATTCAATCTTAATAATTACTATTAAGCTTAAGTATATTTATTTATAGGTGATATGTCATTGCTGATGGGGGAAGGTATGAAAAAAAGTGATTTAAATGACACTGAAAAGTCAAAAATTATGAAATGGCCATAAGAAAGGTGCAACACTATAAAAAATTGAAAATTAAGCATGACCATCGTACTCAGTTGGGTCAGCAGGGTTGCAAAAAAATGAACACACACACACACACACACACACACACACACACACACACACAGAAAAGATGTATATAAACTGCAGAACATCTTCCTTCCTTCAACAATTGTATCACCTATAAACTGTTATATACAAGCTTAATAGTAATTATTAAGACTAATGTGGTTTGGATGTTAACAGAATTTTATTTAATCAGGGCCTTACATACAAAAGCATTTTCTGAAACAGAAGTTGCAACTGACTACTATCGTATTGTGACATATTTCAGAGTGAAAATGAGCAAGAAAAAATGTTAGGCACGACTTGATTTTATCAATCAGTTGTTGACTGGATTGTGAAAAATGAGTGTTTCCAACTGGAATGGTCGCTGAACGTAACTGCGTTTTAGATGTCAAGTGAGCATATCACAAGAAAAGCAAACATGCAAGGATGAATTGTTCACAATAAGACCAGTAACATGCATTAAAGGGATAGTCCACCCCCCAAAAAGACCCCTTTTGTTAATGTGTAAAAGATATAATGTTTTTCTAAAAATATTTGTGTCCATCTAAAGAAAGAAAAAAGTCATGCACATCTGGGATGACATGAGGGTGAGCAAACGGTGAGAGAATTTTCATTCTTGAGTGGACTATACCAACTAGTATATATTTTAAAAATATAAACAGGGTCAATTTTTTGATGACTTGAAAAGTAAACCAAAATAGTCAACAGCCTGCATGTTTTCTGAGGAAGAGAAATTGTAGGCAATATTTAATTGCTGCACATGGATTGCTAAAGCAAAACACCTCAGCGGCTCTGTAAATTCACTTTTGCTCTGTCTCTGTAAGAGCTATGCAGGTAATCATTATTCCCCTGGCCTCAAGAGGCACTTGTTCAAGGCCTGCTCTCAGCAAGCAGAGCGGAACCGGTTGCCATTTTTACGTGGATCCAAGGCATATGCTCTTCTAAAGGTTTAATTTATTATGGTATCAAAAATCTTCCTCAAAGGCAGCCTAAACCCTTAGCTGCAGTTTAATGTGAAACAAGCACAGTGATGCTGAAGCACCATGATTTCACTTGAACCGAAGAGTAACAGGCTCACTGTGGATTATGTAATTATTACACAATATCCTATTACAGCACAATGCATTGAAGCTAAATGTAAACTGGGCTCATTAAAATGGTGCTGCTCATTTTAATGAATGCAGAAGGGGTCTTGTCTCCATGACCTTCCATGTACCGCAGTTAAACAATCAGTGTATTACAACGATGGAAATATGCCTCATGTTACATGTTAGTGGTTACCTTTTTGACGTCAATTTAATTTCCTATTCTCTACCATCATTTAAGCAATGAAAAAAGCACAGACAACGGTGTTACATTTACGAATATGTGGCATGCTACATACGTTTTTCATGGAAGGTCAGTAACTAGCTCCTTCAGGGTACACTGCTGGAGAGATTACTAATCTTACTATGGCGAAGAATTGGCTCATGATTATTACTTAGCCAATTTGTCGATGGAATTCACCAAATTAATATTCACGAGCAAGCATCGCCATAGCGGAAAGGCTTAAGAAGCGCGCACTAAATAAAATGGATCCAGCCGTTTTCCCATTCCCTCGGAGGAGAAATTTTAAATCTATGCCTTCTTACTCTGTAATTATTCCCATTGTTGTTGTCCCAAAATTCACCTCCCACGACACAGTACTTGATGGCAAACTGCAGCGTTCCTCCAAACTCCAGAAAGGTCGGGGTGATGATTTTGAAGCTAAACTTGTCAGTCTGCCCGTCGCTGGAATGGGGGATGTAAAACGCCAGAATATCCATAAATGTTGTCCAGTTATTTAAGGTGTACCTCAAATAGACCTTTTTTTCGAAAGCCAAGTTAAGAACCCGCACGACCCCCGAGAGGCTGAACTCATCAGCCTGAACAGACTCCAGTAAAACCTTCACAGCTGTGACTCTGTCAAGGAAGTCTGGCAGGGATCCTGGATTTGTGAAGAGCAGCTCCATAAACACGGACTGGCTTGAAGTGTTGGACTTGTCGAAATTGTTAAAGTGGAGAGCTCTGGCTTTTTTGAATTTGTTAATAATGCGGTCTGGTACCTCAGGCATATCCGTGTCATCAAAGTGTTTGATAGAAATCAGGTCCAAGCCCAGAGAGTCAGCGAAGCGTACCTTTTTCTGACTGCTTGGGCTCCGGCTTCGTGCGATCTCTAATTTGGCTCTTTCAGCTGATGTGGGGAGAGACTTGCACCTGCGGCGCTGGGTCGGGCTGTGCGGGGGCTTCAGGAATGACTCCCTTCCTCTCGGTTTTTCATTCACTACGCTGATTTCTAACGATTCACAGTCCCCATTCTTGCCCTCCTCTCCCTCCATCTCTTCTCCGTCCTCCAGCTTTTGCTCTGATGCTGTCAAGCTTCCGAACAGCCCAGCGATACAACTGTAGTTTCTGGGGATGCAGTTCTTGGGAGGCAGCATTACTACAGCAGCCTCGGCTTCCATAAAAGAGTCTGCAAAATCCTTTGAGAATGTTTCAGTCGAGGTCTGATGTTAAGTGTCCTTCCGCATTGTAGGCTACGGGAAGCTGTGGTTGATGGTAGTGCGGATATCTGAACCAATCTTTGCCGAGAGATGCTGCTGCCCGCTGAACACTTCTATGGCAAAGCTTTAGGTTATGAATATTAAGTAGGTCAAGCCGACGTTTCTCGCTAACCTTCCTCAGTCTCGAGGTCAAGAAACATAATTAATATTCATAAGCCAAAGCTTATTCGTCAGCTGACTAGCACTCATTCCTTTCAGCCAATCAACTGAACCTGAACGGCGCGTTTCAGTAATTAATATTCATAAGCCCATCCCTCACCATACTCGAATTCTCTATCATTTTAGACACACCCCCATAGCCACAAGCAGTCCGTGCGCCGGATCACGTCTCACACTAGATAAAACACCGCAATAACAATTCAGAGTAAACTTTCAAAAAACAAAAACAAAAAAGACTTGATACCTGGCTCATTCCAGAATTGCAGGTACATTTCAAGCTGAGATAGAAAACAAAAAATAGGATTCTTTTTTGTTAAACTTTTTTATTTTCATAGAACACACTTTAAATTTAATATTTTCTATATTTGCTTATCTTAAACTTGTAAGATTTTAAATATTTATTCTGAAAATCAGTGTACTAACAGAAAAATCTGTCAACTCTGTTGTAGACAAATTGGGTCAAACATATACAGTTAACAAATGTAACAATTTGAAAGCCTGTCCTCCCTAGAAGAACATCTGTCTCTTAATCCATTAATTCAACTGTACACCTAAAAATATATAGACTTTTTGTTTTAGAGTAAAAATATCAACACTTTTAACTGAAAACCTGCCAACATGGTGTGCATTTTATCTAAACATAGCTTTTGATTCAAGGAATAGCAGTTTGCAAGAATTATAGATTTACTTTGAAGCAATGTTTACATTAGTATTCATAAATATTAGAGCAAAACAAGCTTGTATTTTGAGTAGTGGTGCTTTTTTTCCTTTTGTGCCATCTATCTCTATTTTCTGCCTTCCTTACAGGGTCAGCATGTCGCTGTGCCCTCTGTTGCCCTTGCCTTTCTGCTTGCCTTTTTACCTGTAATTAAATTTCTTTAGCCTGTAATGATATAAAACAAATGTATCATTTACAGTAAAATGACCCAGAATCCAAAATAAACAATAATAATAAATGCAAAATACTTAAATGTGATTGGGACCATTTGACTCTGTTACTCAGTCAACTCTGTTGTCATTAAACTTTTTAAACCACTAACAGAGTTGACAATAACAGAGTTGACATTTTCCACCATTTTGTGCTTTCCCAGCAGGCACCGGACGTCAATATGACGTCAGATTGACGTTGGACCCCAACATCAGAGAGAGACGTTGTATTTTGGTTGAAAATGAAAATCGGGTTGACGACAAAACCCAACGTCAGACTGACGTCAGAACCCAATGTCAGATTGACGTCAATTTCCAACATTGGACAGACGTTGCATTTTGGTTGAAAATGAAAATCGGGTTGACGTCAGAACCCAACGTCAGATTAACATCAATCTCCAACGTTGGTCAGACGTTGCATTTTGGTAGAAAATGAAAATCGGGTTG
>JAUZSZ010000129.1:10835404-10845863 GCA_034780575.1 Labeobarbus marequensis
ATTACAATGAATGGAACAAGTTTTCTTACTCTTTTTACATCATTATGGTACAATGCTATTTAAATCAATGTGATAAATGAGTTAAATCAAAAGTAATCTAAAAGTAATCTGATTATATTTCCTAAAATGTGTAATGTAACGGATTACTTTACTGACTACATTTTTTGTCATGTAACCTGGAATCAGTAACGGATTACAATTTGTAAGCAATCTACCCAGCTCTGCTCACAGCTGAACAAAATAAGAGGATAACCTAAGTATACAATGTCATATTAATCCAAAATGCTAGACAATATTGTATGGTAATTTAAAATTACATGAAATGAATCTTGGTTAGCCCCACCAGTGAATCTGATGAACAATAGAACATTTTATGATTAAACAGTCAAGTCTAAATGTGATGGACCATTTTTTATATATTATAGAAGCTTCTGGCTAGCTAGGGATAAACTGGTCAAGTGGTAAGGGTGCAAATCCTTATAGCAATATGGCAAAATAGTTATTTTCCACCTTGAATTAACAAAGTCCAGAAGGGTGGAGCAAATTAATCTTCAAACATGACACAATCGGTAATTTAACTAGCTTACATTCTTCATAGTGAGTGAAGTCACAGTCTGCTGTTTCACCTGCTAAAAATCAGCTCTGTTTTTATCAATAATCAAAGCCTTGAAGCTAATTATCTATATTACACAAATATATAACAAATGATGAATACATAAGGAGTGAGGAATGTGTAGATTTTTTTTTTTTTTTAATTCTGAGAAAATCTGTGCTGCTGTCTTCTTTCTTGGGCACTGGCATAGGCAAAATGATTATTTTTTTCCCCTTTTTTATTTTTTGCATACTCAGAGAAAGAGAGGAAAAAAAAAAAACTTGTTTTTTTAGTATCCCTGAACTGAACTGGTGCAATTTTGGAGACTATTACAATATATTTGATGTTTTGCCTGTCATTGGGAAAGCCCTTATTATTTTGACCTCTCTTTTCTACATCAAAAAAAAAAAAAAAAACAGAGCTTCTCGGCCTGATTCCCCCACTTGCTCTTGGTTTCCCGGCTGGAGATTAATGAGGTGCTCTGGTCTGACAGCTTGCATGTCTGTGAAGGAGAGAGGAGTGGCCCGATGCTTGATTAAATGGAGGGGCCGTGCATGTTTGTGTATGAGTGTACGGTGGAGTGATCTGGGCTCGTGCAGTGAAGGAGAGAGCATAGAAAATGGGGAGGTTAATCTGAATTTGGACAACACACCTAGAATTCATTCCCTGCCATCAATATATCCATTATTTTAATCTACTTCTGCTTGAGATATAAGAGTAATATTTCTTGACCTGTGATTACACTAAGAGCCTATTGTTTTCACAGTGAACAATACCATTATGTAGTCTGTTTATGTGATGTTTAGCTACAGTGCTGCACTATATACTGTATACATTAGATAACACTCTTTGAAACCAATACTAAATATTAGTAATAATTTTTTTGTTGTTGTTGTTGTTGTTGTTTTTTGCTCTACTTAGTATTTTACCAAAAAGCCTGGTAAAATATATTATTCAATTCAAGACCACTCCTTAAACATTACTTATGATGCTGTAGAGTTACAGATCATTTAGCTAATATAGATAAACATAATAAAACATAAGATAAAATGCATATAAAAGTAAAAAATAAATCTGTATAAATTATTTAGTAAAATTCCATAATAATAGAATTAATAAGTTGGATCGATTTTATGGTGTTTTTCATATCGCACAAACAAGAACAGTATGTGTTCTTGCAATGATGTGATCTGTCACAAAGTATTGTTGCAATCATCATAGAATTATGTCATAGGAATATGGATTTTGAATCTTTTGTAAATTAAAAATTGGGCAGTATTAAATTCCTATCTGTATCATGTCCGGTATAGTAAGGTACAGGTGTGGATCATAGATGTTGTTGTGATGTAGAATGGTCAAAGCTGTGAATTGGAACACCTCCAATCTGTTGATTCCCTGCACCCCAGTGTGGAGACTGAGCAGTCGCTCTCAAAGCGAACTAGCTGGCACTAGCAAGTGACTCATTGAGATGTGTAAATTCCTTGTGACACCAGAAAAATAGATGGCTTTTGGCAAGCTGCCCCACACCATTTTGTGTGCTAGTGGTTAATTGGAATGCCCCACTTCAAATTTCCCTATGTGCTGTTAGGAGAGGCTACATGAAATCTAGAATGTAGTTTTTGCCTTTGACCAGTTTTTCAGTACTCTTTCAGCTGTGCATCAGCATGCAGATAGCTATTGGTAATAGTTTACATTATGTACACAACCAAAACTCTTTGTTTCCAATCTCCTCTATCATTTAAGTAAGCTGTGGTTCTAGCCAAAGCATTATCAGTTCATTCGAAGTGTAAATTTGTGTGGTGTGTGTAGACTCATGCTAGTGGATTGGCTGGGTTGGTCTTTGAAAGAAATGCAATTCACAAAACGGAAAGAGAAGGTGTTGGTGATGATGAAGTTCCTCGGAAAGTTGTCTACGTGTTTGCGTGCATTTCATGCGTCTTCAAACACACCACGTCTGCAAAACCAGCCAAGTTTGTTGCTATGATTGTGTATACTCCAATCTAATCCTTTACAAAATTGGGCTGTGTTGCTTAAACTCAGAAAGGCAAGGATGGTCATCCATTCCCCAGCATTGGCCACTGTCCCAGAGATGAGTGAATTCAGAGTGTTTTTGAAGAATTTTCCTCCAGGAGGTCCAAAATCACCCAAATCCTGCTAATGCAGGATGGGTCAGTCATAGAGTCATAGAGGGCCACACAAAAACTCTCTGTTTTTTCACATGCAAATGTTGAGAGTTTTATGAAGACAGGAGGAAAGAGAGAAAGAAAGAAAGCACTCCAAAAGGGAAGGTTACAGTTTCTACAGTTACAAATGCATAAAAAAGTGTCTTGACCTGATGTTTAAGGAAAACAACTGAAACCAATAGTGTATGTTGAAAATAGATGCTAAAGAGGTATCACCTTACAAAATGACACCACAGTAGTCCTGATCAAGCATATGTGATGAGTTGTGAGCAAAAATGCGTTGCCTGAACCAATTGACCTTGTTTGAAGTTTGTGTTATAGAAGTAACTCAATGGTTGAAGTGAATAAAATATGAAATCTTTATTACTTTTCTTATCTTTTTTTTTCTTTGCCTTTGTCACACCCCTAAAGGGTTAGCTTAACCCTCAGAACAACCTGAGGGTGAGTAAATGACAGCAGAATATTTGAGTAACTTAACAAATTAATTTTATTCCTTGCACATATGTGCCATATATCTAGTCACTTATGTCCAAACTTCCTGTAATTTGTACAGCTTATGTAGGAATTTAATGTAGGTAGGATATCTATATTTTAGTATACACAAGTTTGCCTGCCCATTCAGACCTGCTAGATAATGGTAAACAAACTTGGCTTGCTGTCCTTAAAGGAGGCTCGAACCCGAGGCTTGGCTTGAGTTCTGAGTTAGAATCTCCCTTATGATTGTATGGTTTGAAGAAGAACTGAAGGAAACAGAGGAGGAGAAGGGGAGGCAGAAGGATGCCAAAATAATTGTCACTGGGACGGCACAATGACTGCTACATATACTCACTCGTAGTGATGATTGACAGGATTGAATGATTAGGCTCCTTCCAAAGCTATGTTCGTAACTTCATATAGTGATCATCAGGTGTGTATGTGAAGCAAATATTTACAAAAATAAAATTACTTTGCTTGACTAAGATTCAGTCCATTTTCAGTTGAAAGTTTTGCTCCAATTTGCTGTCTTCCTATAGATTTGCAAGCTTTAATTAAACTATCAGATATCTACATAACATGATTGGGATTGATAGGAAAAAGATTTGAAGGGGGGAAAAAAAGTATTTTTAATTCTTGCCAGTTTCGAAACATATATTTAGTTATACTAATAAATTTACTTGAAATTATGGAACTCAAAAATAACATATAGCATATATCTGCTTGTGATAATTACAATATTACAATAATTAAAGTCATCTACAAAGATGCTGAGTGTGGCCCCAGTGAAACAATGTCTGCTGATCACTAATCACAACATGCACTGATGTTTTTTTCATTCTTTCTTTCTTTCTTTCTTTCTTTCTTTCTTGCTTTCTTTTTCTTTTCACCTGAAAAGAAAAGAGTGTTTCCAACAGCAGAATAACATCCTTTCCACAAGATTGGCCATTTTCAGATTTAAGGTTTGCGTTCACATTTCCATTTTTCTTACGTTTGATATGTTTATTTGTAGAAAAAAAGAAGAAGCGGCAGGTGCAGTCGAAGAAAGGGGATCTTATCAAAGGACTTGGCTCCTTAAGAACAGTGCCAGGGGAAGAGGGGGGATTATGGATTCGATTCTCGTTGCATCGTCTTCAGAGAGTTTGAGGTCTTGTGCTTTGTGGAAGGCCTTGTGCTGAGAGTCATCTTGTCAACTGCCACCATGATATCTGCAGCAAGAGAAAGTAAGGAGAGTAAAAAGAAGGAAGAAGAGAGGAAGAGACATAGATGAGTAATTGTTTGTGTGTGGGACACAGGAGACACTCTGTGAAGTGAGATTGCCAGTAATGTAAAATGAGTCATGGCTGTTTAGGTTTTCGTTTGTTCAAAAGAAACCAAAAAGTAGAGTGACCACCCTGTGAGTGTGAGTGGGCCATCATCCACACCAAGATTAGGAGTGACAGCGGTCACTGCTTGGGGTAACACCATTTTCACATTCAATTAAATCCACACCACTGGAGAACACTCATCAGCATTGTGATTAATGGGCACTACCTAAAATCCTTCACAAACACCTCTCAAACAATCACCATTGAGCTTAACCACTGTGAATGTCAAAAGCAATCTACACATCTATATTACACATGTATAATATTATTTTCAACATTATGTCCTACAAAACATCTTTGCATCCATCCATTTAATGTGGTACAATATTTCTTGCATTTCTATTCTAATTTTAAGAGTTTTAACTTGTATTTCTCAATTAGTAATGGTCCAAAAAATGAATTTACCAATGAAGGATGTAACTTTAGCATCAGTTATAGTTGGTTGACATATTTCTTTCTGATACTGAATCTTGTTCAAAATAATTCATACTGATGGAAAGGATCCGAACTTAACACTAAAAATCAAACACAGTGCCATTGCTGTCACTTAGAGACATTAGGTAAACAAAGAAGATGAGCAAGAAATGTTTATAGTGTGTTTGGTTCATTCTCAATTTACCCTCCATTGGCAGATTCAGACCCTTAATTGAATTTAATGTATACAATTGGTCTAGTTTATCATACCATTAGGCAATTTAAATAAATACATAAACGAATAAATACATACATAAAATGTGTATTTATGTACTGAACAGAGTGCTAGTTTTGAAGCATAACTGCCACTGCCATAGTTCAGAACAGTACTACAGTCTAAACGTTGTATGCAATGAATTCAGTCATATTACATCCAAAAGGCACGTCTGGGAATGATGAAGGCTACAGCTGGATGATTCATGCTTCCCCACACTTTCCTGAATGCGGGTGGGCCATTAAGCAAAAACTCTTATATTTGCTCGGCATGTACATTAACTGCTACTTTAAGAAAACAAGCTTTCAGTGTACAAAAAAGTCCCATACGAATCAATCAAGCAAGAGGGTTTGAATGCATGCAACACACACCAGTTTGTTAATCTCCTGTCTGGTTTGAACAGCCCCACAGTATAATAATCACCATCTGCTATGTACACAGGGGTGCACATAAGTTTTTTCAGGCTGGTTCTCAAAAGAGCACCTGGAGTTTTGGTTGGTCATCATACTGCACATAGTGTAAAACCATGCTGCGTTTTGTGTTGCGGATTGAAGAGCATCATTGAATGAAATGTCACAGTTTTGCATTGTGCTTTGAAAACAGTAGCAGACAGCGTAGATTTATGCTTTAATTTCAAATAGAAATCTTGTCGTCACACTTTGTATCGGAAGGAACAACAGAGACGTGGATCAAGGCCCAGTCTTTAATTTAATCCAAACACAGGATTAGTCTTTAATATAATCCAAACACAGTGTAAATCCACACAATAATGGCTGGTGACACACTAACATGATGTTTGAAAGGCGCGGTGGAGCCAGAGTGACAGAAGACCGAGGAGCAGCCAAAGGGAAGGAGGAGCCTGACGGAGCCGGAGGGACAGAGGTATGAGGTGCAGCAGAAGGAGTGGAGTCCTGAGGCAATGGATGGTTGATGACAGACCAAGGCGGAGCCAGAGGGAAGAGGGAGGCCGGTGGAGCCAGTGGACTGTTGTGCCACGGTAGAGAGTAGGGAGCTAGGAGCTATGGTGGAGCCGCTGGATCGACGGGCTGAGACGGAGTCCAGAATTCAGAGGCTGGAGGTGGAGGCAAGGGATTCTCCAGCCACGCCAAAGATGGAGACTGGCAAACCAGCGGTGCTTGCACTGGACAAATGGTTTGCTGAGGGTGAGCAGAGGGGCTGCCAGATGACAGCGGTGGAGGAGGCAGGAGCAGGAGGGCATATTTGAGCCCCCAGGCTCTCAGGGCTGCAAACAGGAGTAGAAGCCCTCTTTGAGCCGAACCTGGGAACGGAAGCCCTCTCTTGGCCACCCTCGGGAACAGAAGACCTGTCTTGGGCTGAGCTCGGGAACATAGTCTCTTTCTGGGCTGGACAGGGAAACAGGAGTGACAAAGGGCTGCGATGAAGGAGGGAGGAGAGGTGGCAGGTCAGCATATAAATCCAAAACCTCTCTAAGTCCAGCAGTCCCAGATCCACATTAAGCTCCTCTCCGCCCTCATGCTGTCCACAGCATTTTAGGATGAGGCAAGCAAATAATGCACAGACAGATAATAATCCAGACGAGGTACAGAGAGAGTCCAAACGACAAGACGAGCAAGAAATCCAAAACAGGCAGGTGATCAGGAAACAGACAATCAGACAAAACTAGACATGACTAAACTGGATTAGAGCAAGGAACTAGGAACTAGACAAAACTCAGAAAGGAAACTGGCTCCATAAAGTACTATTAATAGAAGAGCGATAAATGCAGATAATTTGCGGCGATTTGAGAAGGATCTGAGTGGGTGTTATATAGTGTGTGTAATTGGCTACAGGTGAGCGTGTGATTAGTGAAATGGCACATGGGAAATGTAGTCCAAGGTAATGTGAAACATTCTGTTTAGTGTGAGAGTCAATATAATGGAAGGGCGACCTCTGGTGGCAATTGGATGAAAGGCCATGGACCGGATTCGGGACATATACAGACAAAATTCTTAAGTGGCTAGAAATGCATAAACCCAAATTTAATATGAGCACTCTGACAACACTGTAGAGCTCACAGAGCCTAAACCAGGGTGCATTTTGTTTTCTAAGGAGCGTACAATAGCCACAAAAAAAAAAAGTGAAGTTAGGGTTCTGGTCCTCATTATCGCAACATTTCCCTCTCAGGCTTTTGGTGCATCTTGAAGGCATGAAGCTTTAGTATCAGACAAAATAGCCTAACATTCTTAAAAAAAAAAAAAAAAAAACACTTCTAAAACAAGAAACCATGTACAGTATTTTGGTTAAAAAGTGCACTACACTTTTTGGGGGCAGAGGAAGTATATCTTTTGTTATTTCCCATGTATACGTCAGCATAAAACCTCTATTTTCGGTAGTTGCTTGAACTGACAAAACCTTGTATGGGGTTACAGTCATATCTGTGAGCACAGGGCTTTTGATTGTAATGAGTAGGTTTTCATGCTGACACTGGTTGAACATTTTCATTATGAAGTGATGTGTTGTATTCACAATATCAGATGTGATCAGTTTAAGTGTGTATTCTGTGGTGGGGTGTGGATGGTAGTAGCTATTTCTTTGTAATGAGAGTGAACTTGTTGGACACATAGGGGACAATTCCCAACTGTGTTTTTGCACCCATAAAGGGGACTTCAGAAAGGAAATGCCATTTGTAGGGACATTCCAAATGAAAGTGATCAACTGACTCTTCCACAAGTGTGTTGGTGAAGGGAACATGTATTTGTCACTTTGCGCATGTAAAGTTATATTTTATGGTTGTGACCCAGGGTGGCAAGTCCTTGCAATTCAAGAAATGGGCACTGCAGTCCAAATTCAAAACATTAGAGAGAGTTGTTTCTCCCACACCCTCATCCTCAGACATGATGCTCATGTGGGTTGCCAAATTGAGGACACACAACAGGAACGAGTGCAATTGACAACAGATGATGAGCCTTTCACTGTAAAATGCTGAGGTGTTTTAGGGCAGATAGAATCTGCAATCTCTTACCGAATTAGTTTGTTGGCTCCCATGGTTGGATTATGCTGTATTTCCCACCAACTGGAAATCCAGTATGTTGTAATCCTATTGGGTAAATTGGCATTTGGCAAAATCGCACAGACCAAAACAAAAACAGACATTCTGACACGTCTGCAAAACTGGCTGCAGCATTGTCTTTCAGAGAAACAAGAATGATAACTTACACAAATATTATGTTATTTTTTATGTTTTTATACAAATAAATAAATATTACATACATTACCTTTAAATCTAGATGGCAGGATAGTTTAAGTTAACACATAAACTGAATAATTCAAGTTGTTTTGTTATATGTTCTCATAATGTATTTCATTATTAAAACTTCATTATAAAATGTATATTTATTTGCAGTAATACATTCCAGAATACAGGGGTGATGGATGCCACGGTGGAATAATATTGTCTTTCATTGCTACCATTGCAAATTGTGTTCAAGATAGTTACATTATGACAAACAAGTGCCCTGATCCCTCCAAACTGCCCACTTGAATGATTAACAGAAATATTAGATCTCACACAAAATGTACATCATATACATTTTGTTTTGAATTCCTTCTGTTTTCAGTTAGTTCAATGACTACTGAAGAATTTATACTAGTTGACCACTAGTAAGAACACATTTAAAGACAGAAAAAAAGGATCCAAACAAAAAATGCTGACTTGCAGTGTGCAGATGTAAGGTTGACTCACGAAGGTAGCTGTTAATGGGCTCAGAATCAGTGATCATAGAGCAGCTGACCCGTGACGGCTCATTCAGGTTCTTCACCCACAGAGAATAGTTCCCCTGCTCCCCAAAGTGGAAGTTAACACTGGATAAAACAAATCAGTTATCTGATAATAATGCCTTGATAATAATGGCCAAAGCAAATAAACAGTGAATATGTTTTGGTCTGAAACTCTCATTGTTCTGTGTTAAATGCATGGCTGTCTAACTCACTTGCATTGCTCCAAGTTTGCAGAGGTGCTGTTGAGCTGCAGTGTCAGTGCGTGTTGTGTGCCTACAACAAACCCCACCGTAGTGGGGGTCCCAGAGGATGGCCTTGCAGGTATTATTCCCAACAGCTGGGGCAAACACTAATGTGCACACATGAACAAACAACACAGAGATACAGAGGTCCAGTTAGAACAATAATGCAGCGTTTAAGGAACAGTTCACCCAAAAATGAGAGCTTGCTGAAAGTTTACTCACCTCAGGCCATTTAATATGCAGATCTGTTTTTTTTTCTTTTTTCATTGGAACAGATTTGGAGAAATTTAGCATTACATCATTTGCTCACCTCTGGATCCTCTGCAGTGAATGGGTGCCGTCATTCTGAGAGTTGACATTATGACAACTACTAAAAACATCACAATAATCCACACGAATCCAGTCCACTAATTCATGTATTTTTAAACAAAAAAGCTGTGTTTGTAATCAACAATTTCCCTATTAAGATGTTTTTTAACTTCAAACTGTTGTACCCAGCTAAAATATGAGTCTTCTATTCATTATATTGCTTTCTACAGTGAAAAAGTCATCTTATCTGCATCAGGAGAGAAGTATCAAGCATCATTTACAAGCAAAAACGGTCCAAAACAGTTCTAAACAGAGATGGACCGATCGACCGGCCAGGAACCGGAATTGGCCGGTTTTCCGCATGATCGGCCCGGACCGGTGACCGGTGACCGGCCGGTCAGTCTACCGATTTCGAGCCGGTCTGTTTTGACGTCACATTTACGGCGACTGATAACGTGTTTCGGTCGTGGCAGATGAGGCTCGCGCAGCCTGACTGAATGTGTGAGAGAGAGACTAGTGCAGAAAACAAAACAAATGAGTGCAACAGCATTCACAGAAACTTATAGATGCATACCGCAGTAGTAAAAAATAAGAAATTTATAATACATGATTTAGGTACGCAACACTGCACGACCAAAATGTTTCAACGCGATTGCAATGTGATTTTATACAGTAGTAGTTCAATGAACAAGAAGTTAAATTAAAGTGGCTTACATTTTAGACACAATATTGGCAGTTTCTGCTCAATTTCGCTGATGAAAATAGTTCCAATCAAAGCCACAGCAGAACTGTTCCCTTCCAGGAACGTCGAGCTGCGTCCGAAGACACTATGGGAACGCCCCCAGCGTGACCACGCTCTGAATCGT
>JAUZSZ010000129.1:10932585-10944976 GCA_034780575.1 Labeobarbus marequensis
AAAAAACTCCTCTGAAAATAGAAAATCACTAAAGACTCCATAAAGTTGCTTGTTGAGCACAGTTTTCTTTCTTGTGTTGACGTATTTCCTCTTGAAACAGAAAGCTGATTGGGACATATCTAAAGTGCCATAGGGCCTCAGGGGAAGATTTTCTCATTCTACAATGTTATTGGACAAAATAAGAATTTTCCAAAGATGAGTGACCAATATTTTGGTCTTGCTTTATAATAAATTGTAAAATGTTATAATAAATTTAACCCTACACTAGCATACAGATTGCATCAAAGCTAAAAGACATGTACTAAAAGCCATAAAACTCCAATTTTGATTTTATGACATTAAATTGACATCACAATGTTTGTTTAATAGCAGGAATAGGCCATGATTTCTCCCTTTCTGTTTTTGTGCATGCATTTTATTACTTTCACATTACTTTCAAGTATGAGAGTTTGCAGTCCACAACAGATGCCAGTTTCTGTGGGAAATAAATGATTATCCATTGTGGTTTTGCTTCTGGTGTTTGTCTTAACAGTCGATTATAATCCAGAATGTGGGTTCGGACACAAATATTTAATGTGCTTCAAATGCCTGAAAAAGACGATGAAATCAAAAGGCAACGTGACCATTCAGAAGAGCTTTGGTGGTTTCCTTTTTAATGGCACCCATGAAATCAACATGTCACACGAGTGTAAAGCTATCTAGCCTCTAACAATGTGTGTCAAAACATTTCCTGTGAGAAAATATCATTTTTCTAAATAAAATTTACAAAAATGTTGGAACAGGTCCGTGCTGAAGCAATCAACCTCTGCAGTGAAAACAGGAGATGTGTTTAAGGCTGCAGCTCTAAATTAACATCAAGAGCTGCAAGTACTCAAACGCCTTTTAGACTCTGCAGTTCACTGTCCATAAACTGCAAAAAAGTGAAAGTTTATCCTTCCAGCTGTCAAACTCAAATGGTGCTAATGCCGTAATACTTGAGTTGTGTGACGCACCATTTCTTTTCTAATAATGAAATTGTTAGTGCTCACTAATAGCTGAGCCAGTGCCTGCCAAAAGCCTGTTTTGCTTGAGAAACTTCATAAATCTATGTTGGCTCATTGGGATCAAATTATACAGCTTGTTCTAATGTACTATAGAACAAGTAGAAGTCATCTGAAGATACATACATACATACATACATACATATATATATATATATACATACATACACATATATATATATATATATATATATATTGGGGTGGGCTGACAAACATAACCAACATGTAAAAAAAAAAAAATAGATAAATAAAAAAAAAAAATAAAAAACTGAATATATGTACAAAATCTGTGATCTGAAATGCTGTCCATCAAAAAAAAAAAAAGTCAGTACAGATAGCAGACATAAAAATATTTGTACTAAGTGTATCTAGCCGGTACCTTGTAAAAAATGACTTTGTTTCCTGACAGACTGATTTACGCTGACTCCTAGGAATTGAGTAAAGCCAGCAAATTAGATTTAAAGTGACAATTATCAGTTCTTGCTATTTTTGTCTGCAGTATACTTCAGACAGTCAGTGACTCGGTTGTGGGCAGGTCATGGGCGTGCCATCTGAGACTGAGACTATATTGCAATTACAACAAGATGTAGATCCCTGACACACATAGATAGCAATCTTTATCTCTGGGTAAAATGAATGAGCCACTTAGAGTGACTCAGCGAGGCGTGAGCTTTCCCTAATCTTCTCTCTTATATTTCAAGAAGAGGCAATTTTCTGCTAAATGTCATTACAATGTTTTTGCACAAGTATACCAGCAAAGTGGCTCCATTAATTGTGGTTGGTTTTGAGGAGATAATTTCCCTATGTTAAGCAGGCCGTAAAAACACATGGCTTAGAGTGTAATTACAGGCACAGACGCAGGCAAATTTATCTGCTGCTCAAATATACTATGAAGCCGGGAGTCATGTAAACAATAATTTTCCTTTTGAAGAGCTGTTAAGCTCATGCCACACGTCAACTCACCCAAAAGAGCAAGCAATTCAGCAAGTCCTTCCTGATATGGGTGGCAGAGTTTATGCTCAAATAAACCGAGGGCATGACGTGAGTTATTAAGCTGAATATTTCAAACAACAAATTAATAACACAGAGGATGAAAGAAGAGGATGAAGAGCAGGAAGTGACATGGTGCTCAAATTTCAAGCAAATTTCATGGGTAATTGTGCCTTTCAAATACAAATTTATGCATCAATAGCTAGGAAAATCCTAATATATTGGGAAATATACTGGTAAAACACTCACTATAACATCATGAAATATTGTTGCTTACGAAAATTTATGTTGTCAGAAACCAGGCTTATTTCCAGCAAAACTTTAATCACTTCCATTGTTATAAAACAAACATAATCCAAAAAGTAAAACTTTTTTTTTTTTAAGACCTTGGAAAGTTTTCTAGAAAACCAAAGCAAAATCAGTCAGAATTTGCCAGAATGACTATGTATATAATTAGATGCTATGAAGTTTTTTTCAGTCGGTTGGTGATGTTCTGGTGCAATGCATGTACAGAACAAGACAAGGCAGACTGCTAGATTCCCAGCAGGAGTCCACATAGACAGCTCCAGGAACAACATTCTGCAAATTAATCAGCAACTGCAAGAAAGCATTTATAGCTGAAGTTATCTGGTTTTACCTGTCAATGGTAAAGTGACATCACAGAGGAGATACTAGAAATATCTCTGTTAAACCGGTACTGTCATACAGTAGCATGTGTGTGAGTGAGTGTGTGTGCGTTTGTTTAGACATGTGGGTGCGTCTGCATGCACACTAAATTAATATAGTTTATTTATTTTTGCACTGCTGAGACGGACAGTGGCCTGTTTTCCTACGTGCAGCTAAAATAGACTCTCACAGTGGACAGCCACTCAGACTCAGCTATTTACAGAACACACACACACTGCGTATGTATACTGTTGCCAAGGCTATTTGTGCGCACACATTCAAACTAAAATATATGAAAATGCAGCATTTAATATAAAGTTATTATAAATCTTATTCCTCACATATTTATACTATTAGCAAAAAATGGTTGTGACATGATGGTACAGAGGATGTAGAGAAGCAAAGAATCCTCCTGCGTTTTGCTTCTACATTTTGTGACCCAATAATAGCAGTGTATAAAGATGTGAGAATAAAAAAAAACAAAAAAAACGTATTTAGTAAAATCATGTGCACCTGCATTATGTAACTAGTAAAATTTAAATGTGATCAATTTCACAATAGTCTACCTTCAGATGTATCTAAATATTTGAAGTTTTTACAATTGCTTTGTAATTTATAATCTATAACCTTGTTTTCATCAACAACTAAATTAATATCTTATATGAAATGTAAAAATTAAAAAAGTCAAACACATGCTTAGAGCAAAAATCTTATTTTCAAAAACACAGAAGGAGAACTCTACACTGAAAAAAAATCATTGAATTTACTAAAGAAATAAAAATAAAAATAAGTGGTTGCAATCAATTTATTTTAATAAATTTAGTTGACTAACTTTCAACATGTTTTATTTTGTAAATGTGTCTAAAATAAATTGTTTGCAACCACTTACCTTTAAAAAATTAGTATACATTTTTTTCAGTATATAAAGACTTAAATAAATAAATAAAAATACAGGATTAACCTTCATTTACTGTACTGCATGGTACTGTGAAGTGTAAACTAGACATGCAAATTTGACAAACAGCTCAGAAGAGACAGTGTTGACCACAGATACATAAGTCACTGTCAGAAGCACTTTCAGTGCTAACCGTTAATAACACTTACAACTGCAGATTGTCAGATTAATGTAGCAGCGGATAGCAGCAGCAGTCATTTACAGTGCTGACAAACACAAGCGCACATCGCTAGAGACATGAGAGGAACAGCTACATAACACCTCCATCCATTACAGACCTATACTACCGATTGGCATTCATTCATTCATTAGTTTGTTTATTTAGCATTTTGATTGTTATTGTTTCTCTATTTTCACTACTTGAGAAATAGAGTGTGTGTGTGTGTGTGTGTGTGTGTGTGTGTGTGTGTGTGTGTGTGTTGTTTTTTTTTTTTACATGGATTAAATGTATTTCACATGTTTATGTATTTGGATTGACCTTGATATGTTTCCTTCTACATATGTAACTTTACTTCTTTTACTGATTTTTAAAAACAATTTAAGTGCATTTAGCAAATTAGAATAATTGTGTATGTGGTCGCATAATTAATATGTTCTGCATGTAATGTTTAAATCTTTCTAAGATCTCTAGTCTTCTAAGCAATTATTATGCATCTGGACTGCATGTATTGCTTAAAAATGTTAACGCAATAACTTTTTAATATAATATATCAGACATGCTCTTAGGTGCAGCCTTTTTTTTTTTCTTTTTTGCACACAGCTGTGAAGTAGTTTCAGATCTTGTCTGCATTATAGTTCCATATCACTTCACAACATTATTTTATTTATTTCAAACAGCCATAAAACTACATAAAAACAGAAATATTAGCTAAATTATTTTTTAGATATGAAAAGCATGCTTCATCCCAAACACATACAGGGCATTATTTTTGTGCAACACTGCTAGATGCAAGACAGATGCAAGTCATATTATACACATAATTTCTCTCTCTCACCTTGAAAGAAGTGCATTATTTTTCAAAAATTCTATTTTCTGTTGTCAATTATTTCTTATGTATTTAATATATCAATCATTATCAGCAGACTGGTACTGCAAATAATGTGCCGTATCAATAATGTACATGATATCTGATTAAACTATAAATGATCAAAGTGCAGTGGTCGTATTTTATTGTTGTTGTGAATTTTGTAGTTGTATTTCTGTGGAACTAACTTTTGTGACATTTACTTGTACATTAAGTTAATTTTATGTAGAGTAAATGATTTGTTTTGCTTTAGTACCTAAAAGAAAACTGTGTGTGTGTATGTGTGTGTGTGTGTGTGTGTGTGTGTGTGTGTGTGTGTGTGTGTGTTGTGTGTTATGTGTTCAGAGAGGAAGGTTTCAATTTCAGAAGACAAATGCCATGAGAACATTTTTAAATTAATGTGAAATTCGAATTACCCCACATCATCTCTCCACATTATTATTATTATTTTTTGTTTTGTTTTGTTTTTTTTAATTATTTTTTGTTTTTGTTTTGTTTTTTAATAAAGTTTTTAAATAAAGCTGAATAGAATTACTTACAGACCAATCCTATTCAGAATCCTAATCACTGAAGGAAAACACATTCACACACAACATGCACAACCATTGCCAGAATGTGTTTCACTTCACTCCATCTCTTGATTTAGATGATTATAAACATTTTTTGTGGTCTGTGTCTGTCTCTCTCTTGCTCTCTTCTCTGGTTGTTTGTTTATCCTCTTCCTTGCTGAACTGTGGCAGGCCTCTGACTGTGAGGCTGAAACAAATCTTTTCTGTGCTTGTGTGCGGCGACTCGGCTGGAATTAGGAGGGATTTGTAAACATTAGCCGAAGAACAACACTGAAGTGTTTAAGAGCCTTAAGAGCACTACGCTGCAAAGTGAGTGTGGGTTTTCCTGCGCAAGAGCATACGTGAATGTGGATTGTGAGGTTGATGGAATGTTTTCATGGAAGAGTCGATCTGAGGAGAGACAGACTGTCAAATACTAGCAGAAGAAACTTCTTAAGAGAGAAGATAGGAGATGAAGCTTGCTAATAATGATTTACACACATACATACAGAAAACAGCAGTGAGGAAAAAGTCTAAAAATAAACTTCCTATCCCTGCAGGGGAGTACAGTCAAAAAGCCCTTTTCACATTCACACAATAGATCTACTCAGGATCCAAAACTGACACTCACCAAGCACAAAATGTGTCTAAAAACTGGCGTTGGTGAATAAATCAAATGTTATCGACCCATTGGTAATTACATTTTAGGACTTTTTAGGAATTTCTTGACTGCCTAAATAACAATCAGGACCAAATCAGTTATATTTGTTACAGTTTACTCCAGCACGTGTTAAAACCTACCCCAGTAGTGTAACAAAGACATACAGTGTATTTTACATCATATGCTATATGCTATTCTTTCAGAGGTTTAAATTGGTGGTTTTTGTTGTAAATGAATTGGGGTACTTTGTATAAATGTTTGAGCAATTTAACTCAACACAAAAAGTTACAACAATGGTCTATTCCATAGTTGTATTAAGGGATGCACCAGTCTATCAGCTAATAATTGGCATTGTCGATAAAAGCTATTGTCCATCGGCCTATTGTTTAAAAACAGCAAAGGATCAGGCCCAGAGCTGTTGTAATGCATTTGCACAATGACATTAAAAAACAAAACAAAACAAAAAACAACTAAAACAACAACAACAAAAAACAACGCAGTTAATGCAGGTTCTATTTGACTTCACAAATCATCCATAGTCCAGTGTTTACAGTTCATTGATCAGCTATAAATAATTAATTAATTAATTAATTAATTAATTAAAAACAAAACAAAACTCTAGGGAGGAGCTTATTTCCTGTTAATTATTGGATAAGATCAAGGTGACCCTGTGGAAAATAGTGATGTATGACATTGTATTATTAGTTTCATAGGTTTGTGTGTCTGTTTGTTTTTAGATTTGTGGAGTAAAAAATTGACCCTTGGGAAAAAGATTTGAACAAGTGAGTATACAAACAATTCAGTATTTATTTGAGTGTAATTATTATATCTGAAAATAAATATAGGAGTTGAATATAGTAGCTTGGGCTCTGTTGTCTAATGTTAATGTTATAGTAACTTACTAAATGAGATGTTTCCAAAGTTTACAGCATTTAGTTGGGAGAGATAAGACCAAGCTATTGGCATTGGCAGATATCATTTTGAATAACTGGCAAAGAAATGTAGTACTAGCGGCATAAGCATAGCTAGTATAAAATGTTTTTGTGAATATACTGTAAGTGGATAAAAGCATAATAGTAGCCATGTAAGCTAGTACACCCTTACAGTCAGTCAACTTCGACATTACATCGACACTGACGTTAGGGGTCTTACTTGGGAGCCCCCATCAACTCTGATCATTACAAGAAAAGGCCAATGACAATTGGCGAGTGGAATTTGCATGCCAAGTGGAATTTGCATGCATCCACTCATTCACATTTTTGCTTTGGAGCCAATCCCTTTGTGAACACATCTCTCTCTACGCAAAATAAGAGAAGTATACAAGAAGAAAAAGAGCTGAAGGAGTTTCTAAGCTGTGTTTCTCCTCACTGTGCATTCAGCAGAGAAATCGCTCTACAAAGCACAGAAAAGTGCTGTGTTTCTCCCCTGCATACTCCAGCTAAAAAGTAAATTCCTGCAGATGGCATGGTTGAAAGTATCTTTCGGGATTCTTTCCAACCATGTGCTACTGGGTGTGGTAGTTTGCTTACCTCCGAGGACAGGCATGATTGCTGTCTCACTTATCTGGGCTGTAAGCATCTCCTACACTCTGAGAATAAGATGTCTATCACTGCATCAGAGGATGGGCTGTCGTCTTCTGATGCCGAAGAATCTGCCCACTACCCACGGGGGAGGGCCGGAGACTTTCTCCACCGCTGATGCCGGTTGCACCACTGACCTCCGTGTCAGCGGTACCCACATTCTAATAAAAGAGCAATTTCCTTCATCTCTGTGTCTGTCGTTCCGAGTTCCGTCTGTAAGCTGTAATTGCTTCCTCATAGTCAGTCTCACCACAAGATATAGCCACACAGGAGGATGCGGCTGAAGGACACCTCACTTCCTCGCGCTCCTCTTGCTATTTCCCCTCAGGATTGGGAGGATCAGGTAAGAGCTGTTCCAAAAAGCTTGCCTTTATTTTGGGATGTGGTGCTTCCCAGGTTGAGGCCCACTTCCTCCCTTAGAGGATCCGGATGATCTGACTCGGCTATGTGATTCAGTTCGCCAGGTGTCCATGCAAGTTCAGGGGAGTCCTCTGTAAGTCTGTCATGGACAAGGATGCTCCTGTCTTGTGTGCGGAAGTTGCAGTCCCCTTGGCAAAGGACACATTAGAGCCTGTTCCTCCGGCCAAGATGAATTTGGGATTGTATGTTCCTTATTTCATCGTACCCAAGAAGAGCGGGGGGTTACAACCTATGCTGTATCTGCAAGTCTTGAACCATTCCCTACACAGGCTTTCATTCAAGATGCTGATGCAGAAATACCTTTTCTCAGGCGTTCGATACCAGGATTGGTTTGCTGCTATTGTCCTGAATGACGCATACTTTCATGTTTCGATTCTGCCTCGACACAAACCGTTTTGGTCTTACAAACAAGTGTGCTCAGTCAGTTCTAAACTGCCTGAATTCCTTCAGGTGCTCCTCTAAAACAATTTCAGAGGCTCCTGGGGCATATGGCAGCTGCGGCCGTGGTGATATACACAGTACACAGTAGACCTCTCTGGCCTTTCGCAAGCTGTGATAACCACAAGTACTATCACTCAAGCTAGAGCCCCCTCTATGAGGAAGGCCTATGCTTTGAAGTTGGGTCTGTTTATTGAGTGATTTTCCTCTCATGGGGAGGACCGCTAGAGATACCTGGTTAGTGTGGTGCTTTGCTTCCTGCAGGAAAATCTGTAGCGCAGGCTGTCCCCCTCTACTTTTAAAAGTGTATGTTGCTGCCATAGTGGCACATCATGTTGCAGTGAATGTACATCCCTGGGAAAGCATCGCCTGATCGTCAGGTACCTGAGATATGTGAGGAGACTAAATCCTTCCAGGCCACACCTCATCCCTTCTTGGGATTTTTTTGTGGTCCTGGCAGGACTACAGAGAGCCCCCTTTGAGCCGACTGACTCAGTAGAGCTGAAATTCCTGTTTCTCAAGACTTCGCTCCTGGTCGCGCTCACCACAGTCAAGAGGGTAGGGCACCTACAGTCATTCTTGTGTCAGTGAATTGTGCCTTAAGTTTGGTCCGGCTGATTCTCACATTACATTGTGATCGCGGCCTGGTTATGTGCCCAAGGTTCCCACCACTCAATTTTGGGACCAGGTGGTGAACTTGCAAGCATTGCCCTTGGAGAAGGCAGACACAGTCCTTGCATTGCTGTGTCCCATCCACGCTTTGCACATTTACTTGGCACCCGGAGATGTTCTGAACAGCTCTTTGTCTGCTTTGGAGGACAGCAGAAAGGAATGGCTGTCTCCAAACAGAGGTTGGCTCATTGGTTGGTGGATGCCATCACCGTGGTGTATCAAGTGCTAGGAGAGCCATGCACCCTGGAAGTGAGAGCTCATTCCACTCTGAGTGTCGCCTTCTCCTGGGTGCTAGCACACGGTGCCTCTCTTGCAGACATATGCAGAGCTGCAGGGTGGGCGACACCAAACACCTTTGCAAGATTTTATAATCTTTGAGTAGAGCCAGTTTCCTCAGGTGTATTGTGTACAGTCAGGTAATTGCTGGGAGTACTGACTCGGTGTCTTGCTTGTGGCGCCATTCCTTGGGTGAGGATGTGTGCACTTGTTTTTCCAGTGAGTTCCCCATTGGCTTCCTCCAGTATCCTGCAGTCTCAGATTTTTAGCTGTGTTCAGTTTGGGGTTTTTATACCATCAAGTCACCACTTGGCCAGACTTGACACTTGATATCTCAAATATGCTATGCTCCACAGTGTGCCCAATTATTACCATATCTCGCCTAGATAGTCCACACACTTGCATGTCAGCACTTGCATCTTCAATTTTACGCAACACAGTTTGAGTTTCTATAAGGACCCCTAAAGTCAGTGTTGATATAACGTTGAACATGACTGACTGAAAGGGAATGTCCCAGTTAAGTATTTACTCGGATATTTAAGTACTCGGTTTATAAGCATTTGCACTTTACAAAACTCCTTTTTCGCTTTTCAACGATGACTAATCTGAACGGACCATTGCATTCATAATCTCAACAGAATCTTGTGTGATTAGTTATAATGCACAAAACAGTAAAAACCAGTAAAAAGTTACAATCATCACAATCATCACTTTTCATTTAATTTGCATTTTACTTTTATTTGCAACATCTGTAATAAATTTAGTTTAACTGTAAAGAGATATATTTGTCCAATTTGGTGGATTTTTTGTGAAACAAAACCCACACAATTGTTATTCAAAACTAGCCCAATTACTTGTTTTTTTCTTCCCACTTTTTTGAAATCGTATTTCTGTGGAAAGAGTGTAAGGCCATGTGTTAAGACAAAATTTAACTTCAAAAGTTCCCTTTCATAGATTCATAAAGCCTAAGAATGTTTGTCAAACAAAATATCAAGCATACCATTCTGTGTCAAAGAGAAATGTGTAAAGCTATTAAAGTAGTAGACAAGTGGTGATTCTGACTTAATAATGTTTTTTGAAAATATTGGTTCTCAGTGCTCAACAAGACAAAGGAAAGCGAGTTGTTTTGCAATTTCGAGGGCGTGCAAACAGTTGCATTTTTCATACTGCATACCACATGTAAATGTCCCGATTTGCGGTTAGGTTTTTAGCGTGCACTATTTTGCTCCCAGTAAAGCCTGCCTCCTCAATGACCCCATCTGAGTTTGTGACGGAGTACGGAGCACATGAGAGCCATTAAAAAGCAGAGACGGTATCAGAACTTACACTGGTTGCATGACTCCAAAGCCACACTCCATAGTGAGGCTAACCGACATACACAGAGAACAAGCCATTAAAAGTCTGGAGTGAAGGACTCTGTCTTTCTCTGCAAACATAAGCCCTGTCCTGCTCATGGGGAATAACTTCTGACAGGTCTTTATAGCTGAATCCCTCCAGTAATGGCTTTTCAGAAGGGTGACAGCAAGGCTAACCTATAATTAAACACGGAAAGTGCATTCTTTTGGCTAGTAAACCATTACTATGAAATGAAGGATTGAGAGAAAGAGAGAGCGAGAGCAAATACATTATATATTCCCCCTCCATCTTTTACAAACACATACACACATACACATACCAATCATTTAACAGCAAAGAGCCACTGAGCCTTGTAAACACTAGTTATGTCTGGCCTAAAAAACTTGAGGCAGACACACTGACTCCAACCACCCCGCTGTTCAGTTTTCTTCTTCTTGAAAAAAGAAGAAGAAAAAAAACAACAACCACAATTTGTGATGTATAGATGCAAAATGCACAATGGTCCTGGATCATGGAAACAGTACTAGAACAAGCAATGTTACAGAATGTAACTTACATATATGGATATCATCCATCAAAGCCAGCGCAGGACTGAAGACGGGTGTCTCCAGTAATAAATATGGGGGTGATATTGTAATGCAAAATATATCCAGCAATACGTGAAGTGGCTCATTCACATATTTGTGAGGTGTAAACAAACTGACGTTACTACAACTATGAAAGTAAAAGATACCAAGTAACATTTTATAGATGGCAAAACTGAATAATATTGGTACTATGTAAAACAAAAAAGAAAGTTGCCTATGCCACAATTCCACTCATGATATAAACAGAGTTTAGACAACCAGAACAATTTCAGGGGTTTACCATGAATACAGACAAATTACCGGGATACCACCACCAAATCTAACTGTGTCTGCTTTAGGCTACTAAAAAAGAACACATACTCATTTCAATCAAAATTGCTACTTTGTGAAACAGTCTGTCCTTAACGGAACATTCACACAAGGCGTGTGAATAGGTGTCAACACTTCACGGAGGGCATGTCTGAAGTTTGGTGCTGACGTGACCGTCATAGTGACAACAGCCAATCACATTATTTATCCGGTGTTGCATTGGCTAGTGTCTTGGCTAGGGTATTTGCGTAAGGTGATCTGATTGCTTGACACCTGTGTTGGCACCTGAAAAGTTGAATATTTTCAAATTATGTGGCAAGCAACACCATTGGCGGAAATGTATGACATCACCCATTCAAAGTAAATGAGAAATATTAATGATTCAAACGTTAATGATATCATGGAATGCAACACTACTTGTTTGTAATGCTTTTATACTGCTTGTTAATGGTCAGTTTTTGCAATAAATACCTTTGGCTGTACTTTTATTTGCCTATTACATGTTTTATATTCCGAAGTGGGTAGGTTTAGGGTAGGGGTGGGGTTAGGTGCTCCAATGAAAGTATAAATTTATATAAAATTATTTCTATATTTAACAGATACCCACAAACCATTAAATTAAGAGAACGTCTCGGTTACATGTGTAACCCTCGTTCCCTGAATGAGGGAATGGAGACATAATGTCAGTGTGACTGACTAATGGGATCTCGCTCGAGAGCCCAATCATCTTCGGGTGTTAACAAAACAAACCAATGACAGTTGGCGTGCGTGTTTCGCAAACAGGAGGAGCCGAGACTGTGTGCCCCGGCCGTACAGCGGTGGTACAGCAACTATGGCGACGGGACGTTACGTCTCCGTTCCCTCCTTC
>JAUZSZ010000129.1:11424063-11434317 GCA_034780575.1 Labeobarbus marequensis
ACACACACACACACACACACACACACACACACACACACACACACACACACAAACTTGAATGGTTTGTTTAAACGTATCGAAGACATTTGACGGTTATAGCCAACTGTTCTAGAGGAGCCAACAGAACATTTTGCGCGAGAAGAATATAAAGGATACCTATTCTCCGAACATTACTGTCGCAACCCCTTAATATCTCAGTATAACTCTTGCAGTAAGAAACCCTACAGATTCTAGAAAAAGTGCAGAAGTGCCTGAAATTTACGTATCTAAGTGGAGCACAGAGTTACGCGCTGATCCTTTACTGGTGCGAGATCAGCGCTCAGTTGCGCGCTCGACTCCGCGCTGGCATTGCTGCCAGCCTCAGTCACTCCTAAACACCGCCTTTCGTGGGAGGCAACATTAGACACCGGCTGAACTTAAGTACTTCGCGGTTGTCTCACATCGTTCGTTTCGCTGAATTAATCCTAAGGCGTTTTCCAGGTGTTTTCTTCTGCGCACCAATAATAACTGTGTGACACAAGGACACCCCGTTATCGCGACGTTAACAGGTAGCCAAGGGAACTGACAGCATTGAATGATTTGTTATTGATATCCTGGGAAGCCAAAATACTCTTCAAAGTCATCGATCTGGAAGGTGGATATCTTTCTCACGGATTTGATGGATGTTTGATCGGTTGGTGATGCCCATTTATATCATCGATCGCAAATTTCCAGAGACACCTGGTGAGTCTGTTAGGCATGCTGCACATGGCTTAGAAACATGGTCTGCTGACCAAGATTTCATTTAGGCACTGGTTGGGAAATGCTAAAAGTTGTTTTATTTAATAACATTTTTAGATATATCCTTATTATATATTAAGATACACACTGCTCTGAAAGTATGGGCTGCATAATTAATGCATCACAGTATTTATCTGCCTTTAAATAGCATATCAGATAAAAGAAAATAAAAAAATAAATCTAAAATGAGATGCCTAATTAACTTAACTCAGAACTGCTGATGTCCATGCTCCTTGGGAATTTAACGACTTTGTTATTTATGTGACATTTATGTTAATGCTTGTGACCTTTCAAGCAGTGCAAAACATTTTACTGTACATCTCTAAGTGTTTTTTGTCTCTCGCAAATAGTCACATCTTTGCTTGTTACAAATAAAAGTAGTTCAAAAATGTATAACATTCCAAAACTGTGCTGTTTATACAGTACAACCCACCTTTGTAGTGTAACACATAGGATGCATAGCCTATAGGAAACAACTGACAATCAAAACAGCAAATGAAATTGGAAACAATTTGTTTTGTCTCATTTTGTGCAGAATATTGGAAGTGTTACAGTTCTTCATCTGATCGCCCATGATATTTCTAGTTTTATATAAATATTAAATACACATAGACATAAGATGGTTATGGTCATGTATGATGGTGATTTCGTACATGTAGATAATTTCTAATTCAACACAATGGTGGTTTTACAACTCGCCACATGCTACAACACTCTCTGGTTTTGAACGGTTCTCTACAGCTGAATTATCATGGTCTGAAATGTAAATTTAAATGCATCAGTCATGTTTTGCACATTTGAAAACCTTATAAGACACGGATGTGTTATCTTCTCAGGTTGTCCTAGATACATGTTCTAAAGTGACATACTGTCTGTGAGGACATAGAGATGGAGAAAAGTACATAACAGGACCTGTGAGCTTCAACAGTGGTGACACCTCCTCACTGAACACATGATAAGCCACGTGGTCATGAGTGTTTTACCTCAGCTCAGCACAACATACTCAACCAATCTTTGGTTGCTGATAGAATTTTACGAACAGTTTTTCCAAAACATCAAAGAATGGAAAAAAAAAAAAAAAATCAGGCATTTAAGTCCCTGGCCTGTTGTGTCTTTTACATCTTTGAACATGTCAAATCTCCATGACTGGAACATCTGCACTAATATTTATCTGTCAGTTGTTTTAATACAAGATTGTTATTTATCTTAAGTTTTGAGATATGTGAAATGAACTCCGAATGCAATGTTCCTGTTGCTGAGTGACATTGCTCTCTGTGATGTTCCTCTTAAAATGAAACCCTGAAGTCCTCATCATTTCATTATAGTTTACAAAGCCCTAGAAAACAAGATATTATAGTTCTGCTAAGGTGTTTTAGAGATGTTTCAGAGTACAACAGACAAATTGATAGGTGTTAAAAGAGGCCTGGCAAACTCAGTCCAGCTTTGGACATCTTGTTGCTGATGTTGTTGTCAACTAAACATAAAATGATGTGGTTGTAATATATATATATATATATATATATATATATATATATATATATTTAGATACTATAAGTATTTAATAAATAGGTTTTGTGTTTAAAGAAAATGTGTTTCTAAGCGTTTTAGCTGTAAATGAAAGTATCAGATATTTTATAAAAATCTAAAATGAAGTAGTATACATTAATATTGTACCAATTATGCATTGTTTTCTGTACATTTTAAATCTATTTTAATAAACAACACAAAGGGTTTTAGATTTTTTTTGCTTTAAATTAACAAGTAAACATTGTGACTATGTGACACTTTCTTCTTTAACCAACAATTTCTTTAACGTTTACACAAATTATGATATAGGGCAGATTATTCTATCAAGACTTATTTTCACATGGTACTATGTTATAACCTCCTTTTTTCACAAGCTCCATATGTATGGCTTTTCTGACATATAGTAAACTTGCTGGGTAGTTCACCTGTTACAGCAATAAAAGAGCACAAACACTTGTAAAGACAAGCTAAAATGGCATGTTTGTTTTAGCAAATGCATTTTCATCTCACTTCTGCTTTTGTTAACACGATCGGTTAGGTTTAGAGTAGGGCTTAATGTATGTGGTACTTTAATTTCAAATGCAAGGGAGCATCAATCTTTTAGTGCCACTCGCTGGACATTTCATTTCCGAACTGCCAGCAGCCAACATAATAACGGCACATTTTTCCAATGAGACTAGGTTTAAAATTCAAAATGTTAACACCTTACTATCTGACGTTTTTGAGTATTACCTCATTTTGTGTACTCTTGAAAGATATGGATGTTGCCAAATTAGCATGAATCTTCATATATTCTGTTCCTCTTTTTTTTCAGTTTGCTCAATCTATTTCCAATTACATTTAATCATCTTAAACATTAGTGAACAAGCAACTGTTATTGTAACAAAGTGATTCACTAACAGAGTAGTTTTGATGTTGCTTTAAAGATTTTATTGTTGAGGTTAGGGCTGGTGGTTTGGGTTAGTTGCAATAAAAATGCAATATGTGACACATTCCTTAAGTGCATATCATAGGACTCACACCTCACTCCATGAACTAACCATTTTGTACCAATCCTTAACACTTATTTTATTAAACAGTGTTCATGAGAGGCGAGGAAAGGTTTGAAAATGCAGCATAAACATTGAAAAAAAATAATAATAAGACCATGGCAGATGCAGAAATCTGATGTCCCAACTGGCAGCATTTGAAGTACACTTTGAGATTTGTAAATAGAATGTAACTGTGGACACCTTGTCATGTATTCCTGTCAAACTTCAGCCAGAGTGCAAAACCACAGAAAAGAGCTTCTGGGATGCATTTTTTTCAAAAAGAACAAAAAAGTCTGTGGATACTGCTATTGTTTCTATAAAGTATTTAAAGCCTAGCATAAACATTGGGGCTGAGTCAAGCCTGATCAAAGTCATTTAAGATGGGGGTGTAAACAGTGTGGTTTAGTTACAGAACAGATGTATTCTCTATGAGCTGTACAAACACAACAATTTCCGAGAGCTGTTATGGATACATTTTGATGGAGAAGTCATCTGGAGGGTGTGAGGATGTGTCTGTCTTAACAGACATGCTTAGAGGATTCACCATTGCTGTGCCAGAAGCAAAGCAGACGGCAGATATTATAGCCAAGTCTGCGATTCACCATGGCAGTGCCAACAAGAAATCAAACAGAAGCTCTTACAGTAAAAGCAGTAAAAGCTGCACTGAAGCACTAAATTTGCATTTTGGGTGACCCTCACAGTTACACTCCACCCTAGAATCTTTGAAGCAAGCGCGAGGCAACTTTCTCTTAAGTATTAGACTGCTAATTAGATTCTAAAGTCTCCGCCACCCTTAGGGTAATTGTCACTGTGAAATATCTATGGAATTTGAACTAATTTATTAATTACTAAGATGCTGCGATCTTTATTTCTGAAAAAAAGGAAAAAGCACTCATTCTAGCTGATGATGGCTTATAATTACTAGTGGCTTATTAAAATTAGAAAAACCCTTAAATCATCTCTGTTTCCAGCCAAAACATAAGCTTGGTTTGTAATAGTAAATCAAACCAAGTCAAGGAACTAAACAAACTGAAGGAAAGATATGAACAATAATAAGGGTTAAAACAAGGCACAATTGGGACTGATCAGTTAACTCTGGAAACAAACTCTGGGTAAATATGTGAACAAACTAGAAATGGGAACTAAGGAAACAGGGACTAAACACAGGAACAGCAAATTACAAACTAATCCATGAAAGAAAAGACAGAACTGAACCAGATTGCTACAGGTTATTATTCAATATTCCATGAATTAGCTGTAAGCCTGTACATTTTAGACATCTTTGCTTTTCATTAAAACCTATAGGCTAATTGAGTGTAATCATTCACTCTGCATTCATAATGATCCAAAATATTGGCAATTAAATATGTAAATATTCATATACCTGTATGTAAGTCATAGAATACATTTACCTTTTAAAAATATCTGTTTTACTGTGATCCTGGGAGTTCTTTAAATATTTAATATTTTGTGCTATAACAACTAAATAAAGCAAATGTTTATATTTATTTCCATTAACAACACATAGGCTTATGCATCATCATCCTGCACATGCTTACATCTAAATATATTAGAATTTATAGGTAAATGCACATCGTTCTTAAGGAGGGCATTATCCACATCTTATTCATTATAATAAAAAAACAATGGATTTATGATATTTTATTCATTTACATGATTTTTCCAGATTGAGAACTTTTAAAACGAGGCCTCCTTATATTCCATATCTCATCATTTACACTTTATTGAAGAAGGTTTTTATTCATTGTGCATTTTGTTTTGGACTCCACAGTGCGGTCAGTGTATGAAAAACAAACAAACAATACATTTTTCAAAATATTTTCAAATAAATAAGTACGTAAGTAAGTAAATAAATACATACAGTACATACATACATACATACAAATAGTCTCTCCCTGAAACTCATGTCATTGGCGGAGTCAGTTTTGCTGTAATGGGCTGGCTAGCTTCAGGGACATCAATAAAAAAAAAATAAAGAAATTTAAGTCTCTGCATATTGAGAAGATATTTTAACATGCATCCTTCTCCAAACCCCTTATCTTTCCATGTGGTGGGGATCCTGAGGCCTATCCCAACGTCTCAGTCCACAGGGAGGGTACAGGATGGTATTTTAGCATTAAAATTACAGATATATCCTTTACACATGTGGTTAACTGCCATAACTTCCTGGAATGAAAACATGATTCATTTTCTTAAGTTTGGGTTTGTGAACACACCAGCATGAATGTGCTGGAAGAGATTAGGTTGAAAGGTCTTCCTGTTCCCTACTCCTTCAGGGAGATGCAGTACCCCCGCTAAGGAGGGTTGATTCCCTGCCGATCCACATACGTCAGACGACATTCGATCCGGGGGTCCTGGGACTCTCCATGCATGTCAGGATTATGCCTGGTGCGGCAAGTGACGCATCTGTCACTATCTCTTGCACACTCCCTCCCCTTTTACAATAATCTATATCAAATCCCTGCCTGAGTGTCCTAGATGGCTTTGGAAAGTCAAAGCTGATGAAGACGCACTTGGTTCTGATTTGCTTCATACCTGTCGCAGCCACGAGCAGATAAACAAAGAGAAACTGTTCTGCCCTGAGCTCTGATCATGTCCACAGTGGGGAGTCAGAGGATATGCATAAGCTGTTACATAGCCACTTAGGGTAATATCACAGACCAGGGCTGGGAGAGATACACAGCTTTGTTCATCCCTGTAGCTGTACCTTATCTAAACAGAATTTAGTAAAGATATTGCCCACAAGATAAAGTTTTTTTAAAAAAATGTGAATGAAGGAATTTTTAAAATAGAAGAATATGCATGCTCGATCTCGATCTTACATATGGTACAAAACGTTTTGCTGCTGGCATCACACTCATTGAGCTTCATATTCCACCATATACAGTGTATATATAGTATATTATACACTACCGTTTAAAAGTTTGGGGTCAGTAGGATACTTTTTTTTAAGTAGTAGAAGTAAATGCTTTTAATCAACAAGGATGCATTAAATTGATGTGTGACAGTGACAGTAAGTATGTTTATAATGTTAGAAAAGATTTATACTTCAAATAAATGCTGTTGTTTTGAACTTTCAATTTATCACTGAACCCTAAATATTTGCATCACGGTTTCCACAAAAAATATTAAGCAATACAACTGCTTTCAGAATTGTTTATAATAAGAAAAGTCCCTTATGCAGCAAAACATGATATTGCTGCAAAACAAAAGGAAAATATTCATTCTGTTATTTTTTAGCATAATTTTAAAGTTCAAAAATTACCACAGTTTAATTTAACCACAGATCTCTGACACAATCTCATAAACTCCCTGCAGTTTTAAGAGAACCCCCTGTTGGAAAACACTACTCTATGCAACAACAACAACAAAAAAGATGAAGCTAGTATAAAAAAAAAACCCAACAACTTTGAAATTATTTAGACTTTCTCTGTATCAGCTATAAAGGCTGGATCTCTACATGAAAACACGTAAAACTGCCATTTAGTGGGAAGCCCTGGAGCGGTTCTGTGGCCAGTAAAGCCTCTCAATTATCCAGCTCAGAGTACAACACTCTCTATTTCTTTAATGGCCTATTATCAGCACATATGGAGGAAACTACAATCTGACAGCATATACTAAGCATTCTAAGCCACGCTCATGTTCTTTACATTTAAAGGTGAAGTACAAAATTTAGCTTTACCGAAATACAAAATACTTCACCTCTACCCTTTACAGTGGTTTCTAAGCTTTCAATATAGTTACTAGGTTGTCTAGTATTTAGACTCTTAAAGGGATATAGTTAACCAAATATTTTGTCATAGTTTCCTTCCCTCATGTCACTCCACACCTGTACGACTTTCTTTCTTCAATGAATATTTCTTTCTTCAAAGTATTTTGAATTATGTTTGAACTGTTATAGACCATACAATAACAGTCAATGAGGTTCTACACTGAAAAAAAGAAGAAGAAGAAGAAAAAAGATAATAGCTCAAACATAAAATGTTTTATATTTATGATTGTTTTATTGTGCGCCTGTGGTGTAATTTGGTCTTTTTTTCAAACCAAACTGCTGTCTCATGGCAAGCAAACTAAATATCACATAAATAATGGTAAATGATTACAAAAATGTTATTCATTTTAAGATTTGAAAGTGTAGTCTTCTTTAAAATTATGTAATTCTTTGAAACAAGCTAGCTCCAGACATCACCCAGAACAAAATTAAATGTTAGATTTTCAAAGTGAGTAAATGAGCCAACTGCTTTTAATTAAATGCAACTTTAAAAATAATCTCACTGATTATAAATACAATAGAATCAATCCCAGTTAAGTACATTAATTAAATATTCACTGATTAAATAGGATTTGTTGTACATCTGTAAACAAAAGAGATTTATGCTTTAGATGCTGTCAGTAGTATTGTATATTTAGTGCCTATACAAATGTAAGTAAACGTATGTGTGGTAGAACCACATTTAATGTAAAATACACATGAATATGCTCAAGATCACGTTGGCTGCAGGGGTTTTAGAAGAAGATTCAGAATTGTCAAGTAGTTTTATCTAGTCTTGATAGTGTTGTCTGCACATGCAAATGCTTAAACATGAAAGAAGAGCCATTTTATCAGAGTATGTGTTACAAGTGTGTGATTAAAAGTGTGGCTGTCAGCTTACAGTTTTACAATTTGTTTATTACTCATGTTTAAGTATAATTGACTGCAGTGCAGTTATAAAATCCAGCCGATGTCGGAAAACAGTTGCACCAGTCACACATTTTCCTCTAAAAGTCCACAAGATTAACCGGCCGGATCTAACCCATGCAGATGTTGTGATGTAACTGAGATAAGAGCCAATGCCCCCTGGAAGTACAATTTAACCAGACTATTTTGCCAAATTATCCCTGACATTTTTCCTTCCTGCCCCCCCAACCCCTCCAAAAAAACAGCACCCTGTTGCTAACTTTATTTTTATTATCCATGAATACAACAGAAAAGAGACAAGACTAGTGTAAATGTGAGTCTGGGTTTGTGTGCATTTGGCCTGAAATGCTGTGTTGTGTATTTGTGTATGTGTGTGAGAGAGTTTCAGCCTCCTTCAAAGGACGACTTTAAGACTTTGTCCCCAGGTCGGCGTCCAGAGCACAGCAGGAGCAGCCCATCTGCAAAGTCAGGTCTCTGCCTCAGCTTGTAACTTAGTGAGTTACAGTGTGAGCACTTCATCGTATGTGTGACTATCTGTGAATCAAGAGTGTGTGTTTGTGTGGCGTAGAGGGATCAACAATTAATTCCCTGTTGCAAAAAATTTAACAGCTTGAAGTGTGGACTGTGCGTTTCTGAAATCTCTAAAAACAAGTTCTGTGACCAAGGACAGGCGGTGTTTGTTTAGAGAGACCACACTCAAAGAAACTCACAGTGAAATTACCTGTGCTTGAATTCCACTGAATTTGACTCTCTTCAACTCTTATTAGGTGAGTTTCTACAGGCTGCCCCAGAGGGACAGCAGACCATGGCTGACAACAACACTCAGAAAAAAAAGCCCCGCTGGACGTCACTGGAGATCGGTCTTCTGACAATTGTTTCTCTGCTGTTTGTCATTATTGTGGCCCTCATCATCCTCTTCATCACACAGAGTGGCAAAGGTGAGTGCATGAGATCCTTTTTGTCATTGTGTGACGAAAATACTGGTGGTGCTGCTTTTGAGCTGCCTTTTCCATTGTGGTCAGTTTAAAGTTTGAAGTTTTTTAACCTTTTGTCTATGAAAACACAAGGAACAATGATATATATATGTACCAAAATAACAATACAGAGAAATAATCAGCAATATTTACTTCCACACAAAACATATTACACAGGGAGATATAACACAAATTATTAATCACAGATATTCTTTTCCCAAAGGAAACATGCATACAACATAAACCAAAAATGTATTATAAAGATGATATACTGAAAAAACGTGTGTTGGATTTACACTATTTAATCATGTACCACATGAACCAGTTGAGCAACATAATTTGTAAATTCAACATGTGTGTGTATGCAGCATATTTCTATGTTCTAACAAAAATAAATAAAATAATTAAAATAAAATAAAATAAAATATAAAATAAAATAAAATAAAATAAAAGCAAGAAAAAAATTAATAAAACCTACCAAAAAGTTGAGCAGTCAGCAAAGGTAGCCAGTAGCCAATGCAGTGTTCTGCACATCAACACTAAATGAAAAATGCTATTCATTCATTCATTCATTCATTCATTCATTCATTCATTCATTCATTCAATATTGTTTAAAAAACAATTTTATTAATTTATACATTTTATTTTCTCTATCTATCTATCTATCTATCTATCTATCTATCTATCTATCTATCTATCTATCTATCTATCAGATTTATACATTTTAATTTGTATTTATTTATATAAAATATTTTTTGTAAATATTCGTAATTTATAAACATATACAGTATATATATATCATGTTATAATAAATAATTATATAATTATTAAAATAAATAAAATAATTATAATTATTATAATAGATATGATAATAAGAACACTCATATAATATAATGTTCATTTGCCCTAAAAAGTGTATATATAATTTATATATGTATAAATTAAATTATTTATAATTTATAATATATTTTTAATACTTTTTTTATAACAATTCATTATAAGTATAATAATGAGGAAACTCATATAATATAATGTGCATTGGCCCCAAAAAGTGTGTATATATAATTTAAAAGTGTATGTATGGATTAAATAATAATTTATAATTTATAATATATTTCTTAATAAATGATTTATAATAATTTATTATAAGTATGATAATGAGGAAACTCATTTAATATAATGTGCTTTGGCCTCAGTGTATATGTAATTTATATATGTATAAATTATATTATCTATCTATCTA
>JAUZSZ010000129.1:11461549-11472097 GCA_034780575.1 Labeobarbus marequensis
AAACAGTAGTGTGGAGAGTCATGATGTGCTTGCCTTGCCCTGCAGTGAGGTGGCGTTTGCGTCACTCCTCCGTTCATTCATGGGTGCCATCATTGTCCACTGGTTGGTGTTTGTATCGTAGCATTCTGCTGTTTTTAGCCGTCCGTATCCATTGAAACCTCCAATGGCATAAATGAGACCGTCCAGGACAGCAACGCTAACATAACACCGTTCATACATGGGAGCCACCTGTTATCCACAAATTATTTGATTGGTAATTTTTCCTACATATCATGACTGTGATCAAAACAAAGGATGTTGCCTATATAAACAGCATTATTGGGCAATACTGTCTAGTTAGGTAGGTCACCATATTTTGAAACGCAGCTCATGTTTTGATAGCACTGTTATTTAAAAAGTCATGTCTTCAAATCAGTTATTTTAGTATTAAGACACTATTACAGTTTTTATGAATTATTATTATTATCAATGATTGAAATAAAATTTTAGTTTTAGTATAATTTTGTTGTGTTTTTGTCCTTTTATGTACAGTTTTAAATCATTTTTATTTCATTATTTTTTTATTAGTTATGTTTTTTTAGTACATTAAGTAAATTAAAATGATAAATCATGCCTTGGCAACTAGCTGAAATAAACAAAATTAAGTTACAACAGTTGTTTGAACATACAAAAAAGTATTTTTTTTGGACATTATATTGTGGTAATATACCAAGATTTTTTTGTTGTTGTTGAAAATGTCCTTAAAGTCACACATCCTTAAAGTCTCTTACATTACCAATTGAATACCATATAAATATGTTAAACAAGTGACAAGTGTATCAAAGTACTATAGCATTACCATCTGATACCATGGTATCATCACATTCATTTTTGGCTGTTCTTCAAATCCTAGTGTGCTGCTATAACCTAAACAACTTTTTTGGTGTTCAAATGCACCCATAATGCCCAGAAATGATATCTAGGTAGGCGACTTACTAGATTTTAAAACACTGCCCAAGTATAACAGCACTTTATTCCCAAACCCATTCAGCCCAAACACATGCACCATCCATAGTCACAATAATTGTCAATAATAAAATCAAACTAACTGATACTCGGATGAGAAACTACGGTCACCTCTTGCCAAGTTTGAGTGATGGGATTGAATTTCCTCACACTGCTGAAATAACTCTCGCTGTCAAAGCCGCCAAGGCAGTAGACAAACCCATTCAAGACCACTGAGCCATGATAGGCTCTGGGAAGCTCATCTTCTTGAGTCACGGTGACCCAACAGTCCGCCCTTGCATCATAGGCCTCGATCTCATTGGTGGGATTGCTTATGCTCCACCCTCCAATGGCCAATAGGATCTCATAGGGCAAACGTGGGCGTGTCAGTTGATTTACGAGCTCTGAGCTGGCGGGTTCCTCCATGTGGAGGTCAAAAATGACCTTCATCGCATTGATGACTATGTCCGAACATGCTTCGCTCTCCAACACCAATACATTATTTCTGACGTCAGTCATGAAGTAGTCTGGTGACATCAACCCCATTCGAACCTGGAGCAAAGTGAATGAAGAGTTAAAACCAAATGTGGCCTTTTTAATCTCTGTCTAATTATGGAAAAAACTATATGCATAACAATAAATGAGCTTTGGTCTTGGGGTCTTGGTTTAAAAAACAGTAAAGCATAATACACGAGGTCTAGCAAAATTTGGTTACACTTTACTTGAATATGAATATGAATATGAAGGTTTTTTTATGCATGTTTATGACAACTGTCATTAAGTGTCATTCACTCAGTTATGTAATTTTTAATGCAAATATGACATTGTTTGAGATGTGTTTTTGGGCTAGGGTTAGGTCAAATAATGTCATCTTTGCATTAAAAATTACATAACTGACTGAATGACATTTAATGACAGTTGTCATAAACATGCATAAAACCTCCTTCATATTCATGACATGTGTCATGTCATGATTATGAAGGTGTCATGTCAGTCTTACGCACACACCCTGAAGTGAAGTGTTACTGTTTTTTTGTTTGTTTGTTTTTTCACATTTTTGAAAATGTAGAAGCTTATATTTGAGATATTGTTAGTTATTAGGCATAGTGATTTTACATATATTTTACATTAGCATTACAAAATATATTCATTTTCGTGGGCATTGGGATACTGTAAGTTTGAAAACAAGAAACTCAAAGGAGTTTTGCCTAACAGCTCCTCTGTGCTGTGTCAACAAAAACATAAAAATGCTGCTTTTTTTTTTTTTTCTTTACATTTTTGTTCTATTCTGTCCATTTGATCCCAGGGGTCTTTCTTCTCAGTATTGCTATTTTTAATTTGCTATTTTACATCTTTACACACTGTTTCCCCCTCTCTGATAAAATACTGTTCACCAAAATCCATCTCAACCACTTCACAAACAAATATACCTCAGATGCCTGTATTTAGATACTTTGTAATAAGCATATTCAGAAGAGAATTTTGTTTTATTAATAAACTGTTAATGTAAAAATTTCTTTGTTGTGCATTTTGTTTTCTCAAGGTCTCTTGCTTCTTTGATGAAAAGTGTTGAACAAGGAACAAAAAGCAGGCCTCAAAAACCTCTCTGGCATTTTCTTTGGCAGGCAAACAAGCCCTGGGAGACTATAATGCAGAATATCAGCAGCCCAGTGAAAAGAAACACTGTTATTTTTTCATATGTAATGCCTTTACACTGCACCGAGATAGATTTTCTCGCTCCCATGTGGGCCTTACAAAAGTAGTAGTGTACAGCCCTTTGCAGTGCATGCTCACAAATATTCTGATCCTTGTAAAGCTTCACCATAGGGATTTGCTGTTCTTCACTTCATATTAGTACTGTAGGTCCTTTCCACCTTCTTTACAGCCTCTTTGCAGATGAGTTAAATATACCTCACGCTGCCACCCACCTGATTAAAAACAGATTTGTTGGCTGACTGGTGACAGGTTACAGTGAAAGTTGAAACTTGAACTGCAGGTCTACCATACCCTCTTCACTCCCTGCTGCATATCACTTTTCAACTTGCAATGTGTTTAATGTTTTGATATTAGTACACAATATTCATCTATTAATTTATTTTTATTATAAAGGCTTTCATTGTTTTCAGGGCCAGTGACATTTTAAAACCTGACAACACACATACTGTACAAAATCACAAACACAAACAAATAATTTATTTAGCTACTTATTAATTTATTTTAATTTATTATTATTATTATTATTATTATTATTATTATTTATTTATATTGCAGTTTAAAGAGGAAATTCAAGCTTACTTCAAAGTTGTTCAGTTTCCGGTCTTGAAACAGAATAATTTTGCTGTCTTGTTTTGATCTATTTTTCAAATTTTATAAGGTTGAATAGTTTAGTCCACTATTTGTAATTTTACCATCTTGTGATTGCATGGGCATCAACAAGACCACCTAATATTCTAAAACATGTCCAAATAGTTTTATAAGATTATTTAGAATTAAACAAATGCTTGTACGTTCCCTCTTTTTGGCCCGTACCACTCCACAACAGAAGATCATTTAGCGACTGTAACAAGTTCCTCTTGATGAGAAAACTATATAATGATTTTAACTACGATTTTTACCTTAATACCTGGCAGTTTCTTTCCCTTTTATGAGATTATTTCTAATCTAAAGAAATAATCTAATCTAAAATAGAGTCTTATAGTTTCATACCAAGCAAAGCTGATGAGTACAACACTTTCCTGCATGCACAGACATTACATGTTTCTCTTGCTTCTTAACCCCTGCACTGTGGTTAAAAGTCATTATAGGATCAAACTCATTTAAATTTGCTATACAGTGTCATTTCAATACTTTTCAGAGAGGCAAAAAGAAGTTGCATTGTCATGTCACCAGATATGTTAGATGAATGTGTGGTCAAAATATTGTACTGTGTAGTTGAATAGAGCAAGGTGAGATTTAAAAGAATAATGTTCTCCTTTTTTGTTTTCAATGTATCTGAATTCATGTGAAATAATAGTGAAAACATACTACTTTGGCGAGATTTCAAATTGTGCCCCCAACTGAGAGTTTGAGACCATGGGAGGGAATTTGTGAATGGCAATGAAGAAACACAACTGACAGGTAACATGGGCAATAAGAATTTCTATACTATATTATATTTTGGTGAGCAGACAGGGGGCAGACCAGTTTTTGGTGTCCTGTCCCCAACTGGAGCTGTTCCCAAAAATGTCCACATTTTACAGTAAGTTCAAAAAAGCTGCATTTACTGCATAAAAGCCAGAATGTCTGCTGGTTACCAAAGCAATCATGTAGTGGTCAATTTTACCAACAGAGGGGGCTGCAACTACACATTGACTACGTATACATAGACATCAGCAATCTATTTACTTTATTCTGAATAAGATAATATTATGATTAAGGTGTTTACATGAGTTGCTTTTAGAGTAATCCTTTCATATTCCCGTTTTACGTTATAGTACATAGATCGATGCGTCATTACGTCTCCACGTGACGCCATCTGACGTCCCCTCCTGAATTTCACGTATAAACATATAGCTTGTCTTCGTGGTGATGCCACATACAGTTTTGGGTGTTTCATTTTTAATTTTATGAAAGCTTCAAGTGCAGTTAATTATTTGTACGTGCATACAGACGACTGCGGTGTCGAAGCTCTTTTATTTGCCGTCAAACGGTTGACCACTGCCATGTGTTTATCCTGTTGCAAAATGCGGCAAAAAGACCTACACAAAGGTAATAGTTTGATTAAGGTGTGTACATGTCTGTACTGCACTTCAATAATGCAACTAATATAGGATTATTCCACGTCTTAATTCGATTTGTGTTTACTTCGGTGGAAATCAAAAATCTCTGTTTACATGGTAGACTCTTAATCAGAGTATTGTCTTAATCATATTAAAATTAGCATTGATGTCCATGTAAACGTAGCCAGTGATGTCATCATACAGTTCAGTTCAGTTCTCATCCAATAGTGTCTGTGCAATCAAGTCCACAAAATTGCCAGAAAAAAACCTTGGAAGAAACCAGGCTCTGTCAGTTTTCCTCTGGCCAGACAAATCAACATGGTGTGGTTTAATTCCAGGCTGCAACACAAGTCAGACTGGCATCACTCAAAACATCCAGTTCCTCCCACTTGAAGACTGAATACATCACATAGTGAAGGAGTCGAAGCTGGCCAAAGGGTCTGTGCAAAGTATTCGTCTGGTTCTTGTGGTCTTTGCAGAGGATCCATGCCGATGACCATCTAGTTGATGAGGTCTTCTCAGCTGATCTGTCTCTATAGGGGCTTTCACATCAGATGAACCTTTTCATAGTTTCTAGAACTACTGGCAGAAGTATTTTTTGTGTGTTCACTCCGCAGGACCTAAGAATGTATTTAGTTCTAGGAACTTTGTTTGGGGAAACTAAATTAGTCTAAAACACTGTCTAAAACAGTGTTATAGTAGCTATCAGTGACGTAAGTGTACGCTGATTAGCCAAACACATACAAAACACCAGCTACCCGGGATTTTTAAAAAGCCATGTAAAAATATTTACTCTATGAACATAGATAGCATCGATATCAGCATTTACCTGTTGTCTGCAGCACTGTTTTTTTCTTAGCCTCGATGATATGTAACAATGCAAGTTGTCATTGGAGATTTTGTCAGATTTTCTCGCGGACAGTAGTGAAGTATTTTACGCCGCTGTAAAAGTACTTTTCAAGTGTCTATACTTTATCAGTGTGTTTTTCTTTAGAAAACTTTACTTCACAACACTCCAAAGCATAATGTACTTTTCACTTCACTACATTTCATATTAAGTATCATAAATCGGCAGTCTGTAAGTTTTGCCTCTTTGTCGCCATCTCTGTTTGAAAACCTGCAATTGCAGCTGTGTGTGGAATTATCTTCCTTGCGTGTGCTGTGCGCCGGCATGGCTCCAGCACGGATTAATCTAATGTTTTGAGGAGTATGTGTGGTAGTTTGTAGTTTTGTTGATGTTTGTAAATGTAGTGAATAAAGATGTCGCTGTTGGATGCATATTCCTTGCTGCCGGTGCGAATGCAACCAGAAAAACGGCCCGAGAGAGAAATTGGTTCTCCAGGAACGACCCTGCTGGCTAGTTCCTAGAACTACATGGTCTCTTGTCATGGTCTCTGCTGTGCATCTGGAACAGACTGGATCCAGGTGACTGCAGTGACCTTGAAATAATTATAAAACAGACTAATATTAGCATAGAAGCCATTCTTCTTAAAGGTCCCATGGCATGAAAATTTCACTTTATGAGTTTTTTTAACATTAAGATGAGTTCCCCTAGCCTGCATATGGTCCCCCAGTGACTAGAAATGGCGATAGGTGTAAACCGAGCCCTGGGCATCCTGCTTCGCCTTTGAGAAAATGAAAGCTCAGATGGCCCGATCTGGAATCTTCACTTTATGTCGTCATACGGGGAAAGGTTACCTCCCCTTTCTCTGCTTTGCCCTCCCATGAGAAAATGAGCAACGACCGTGCCAGGCCAGCACAATATGTTTTTGTTTTTTTTCCTCAAGAGACACAAACGAGCAAAGCATGGCAGTTGCTCCTTATAAATATAACCACAACTACATTAACCAGGAATCACTCTCATACTCCTTAAATCCTGATTTATAATCTCGACATCGTCTGATCAAATCAGTATACAGCTAACTTACACTAAAAAGTGACTATATGCTGTGGTGTTGGCTATATTACTGTTTTGTTTCATTCAGCGCACTGCCTGCCTCTGAGTAACAAATTATGCGCATATTAACAGACGAATTATGTTCATATTTAAAACTCCAAACAGTCAGTAAGGACAGGTGCTTGGAAACGCTGTTTTGTAAATGATTTATTGATGATTTTGCTGCGTTTCGGACAACTGAATAACGTTACGCTGCTTCTCTGCCGCTTGCTGCTCAGAACAGACGCCGAGAGAGGCGACACTGTCCCGGGAGAGTCAGACCTCAATACTGTGCTAAAGTCACGCTCGTGTGTGTGCGACGCGGAGCTGATAGCAGCGGGCGGTGGATATTGTTGCGGCCAGTCACAATTAAATCAGCGTATGGGAAACACTGGAGATTGTCTGTGGGAGTGTTCACAGTTCTTGAGCACACAGAACGAGCAGAACGAAACGCATAGGGCAAGCGGAGATTTTCCACTATTTAATCGATCGCGGATGGTTTCATTATCTCGGGCGGATGAAAAAAAAAGAGATAATAATAGTAATAAAAACAAAAATGCGCCCGCCCAGGTAAAGTCTATGTGTGGGAAACACTGACCGTATCCAGACACAATATTTTAACCATTCGGAGACGTCCTGCTGTCTGCTGAGTTGCAACTTCTTCGTCCGGTGCTTCTCAATCCGGATCAGATTCTGGGTCAAACTGAAAAGCTTGAAAGACTGCGTGTCATTGCGATACATCCACTGTCAACATTAGCTCATGGTACCGTGGCCGCAAGCTGGTGAGGCCACACACCTTGCCCCGCCTCTCTCTTCCTCATTAGCATTTAAAGCTACAGAGACAGAAATGGCACATCCTAAGGAAATCTCATTGTGGGACTGGCTCGTAGTGGCTGAAATTCTGCACGAAGGCTGAATTTTGGGAAAGAGACTTCAGATACAGTACTAGGGACCACTTTGGCCTATATAAAAGCATCCAAAAAGCAGCTTGTCATGGGACCTTTAAGATGTAATAAGTAGGCTATATTGGATGTTGTGAAGTGTTCCTGGTTCCAGCTGACCTAATTAAAGCAGCCTAACAATCCTTTAAAGGATTTGAATAATATAAATGTGTTAGTGTGTTATGTGTAAACCAGGTTAAAGAGATGGGTTTTTAATCTAGATTTAAACTAGCAGAGTTTGTCTGCCTCCCAAACAATGCTAGGAAGGCTGTTCCAGAGTTTGGACGCTAAATAGGAAAAGGATCTGCCACCTGCAGCCAATTTTGAAATTCTAGGTATTATTAAATGGCCAGAGTTTTGAGATCGCAGTGGATGTGAGGGACTATAATGCTTACTCAATTACTGTGGAGCTAACCCATTCAGGGCTTCATAAGTAATCAGCATGACATGTCATTGCATTGTAATTAATTATATCTTTTGCCACCCACAATAAAAACTAGAGCTTTGATCATAAAACTAAGTCTTTAAATATAATATTACTAAGATATATTATTGAGATATAGTGACTTCTGATATAATTGTAATTATTTTATGTAAATAGTCTGTTATACTGCTGTTCTGCTATTCTGTCAGCGTTTACTGTATGCATTTCTTCATCACACTTTCCTGTGGGACACAAAAGGACGTGTGTGATAAACAGAGCTGTTATTCACTAATAATTATATGCATTAAGGGCTCAAAAATATGTGTAATCTATATAATGGAACTATACAATTAAGATATTAAAATATAGAATGTAATATAGAGTGATGTATTGGTGGTGCAGTTGTTTCCCTTATGATTCCCTTATGATTTTAGAAGTACTTTTTATAATTTCAAGGTTAGTGGGCAGAAACATTTTTGTTCTCAGAGACCTGGAAGTGGTTAGATTGATAGCCAAAGGGCTCTTGACAAAAATGACAGCCAATGACATTCATGCAGACCGAGTAGTTATTTTGAGCTCAAAATAATATTCAAAATCACTAAAAAAACAAAAACGCTAGAAATAGACAAAATCATATCAAGCAAAACCAGTTAGTTCAGAACCTAATGATAATTATACAGAAAGAATATCACAAGAATATTATCTGACTGGTTATTTGGAGCGGCGCGTTCAGATCAGTGATACGGCTTGACATAATTCCAGCATCTGTGACAATGATAGCCTGAATATGTATCATTTACATTACATCATTAGTATTAATAACGCAACATGGTCATATGTTACTGTACTGCATCACAGATTGGCAGCTCTTACTGACACACTTTAGCACTCTAAAATTATTCTGGTTGAGGAAAATGTGGAATTTTACCTTATATTTCCTTTCTTGTGTAGATAACAGAGTCAACTATATTGATGCGCGGGAGTATATCTTCAAGTTCTGCAATGGCCCTGTAATTACAGTCTATTAAGCAATGAGGCAATCTGGACTGCATAGCAAATTAACAGGTTTTTAAAACCACTTCCATGTATGCCGCCCTCTGAGCCTAGTGCACCCACTGTGAAATATATAGAATATGTGCTGCACTTTCTTTACATTGGTTTATTCTATAGCTCGGTGAGTCATATGTGAATGCACAGCATTATGGAGCAGCTTCCTCCATATTAAGATCACGTAAGATCTGTTAATGCACTGGGGGGATGAATACTAGCATTCCTTTAGATTTCATGCTAATTCAACCTTTCTAGAGCCTTTGGGTGATTGAAGGTGTCAAGTCTCCATTGTTCTCTTAACACGCACACGTTTTAAAGCACCCTTCAGCATCTTTGTCATAATGCTAGCTGTTAAAGCTTTGTTAGATTTGCCACTGTCTTAGTATAAAAGCCTGGACTGCTGCCCTTTCAATTCATTTAAGTTTTTTTTTAATCCTCAGGTTCTAAGAAATTCACCCTTGTCACATAATGTGAAATTTATCTTCTATCTAGACCATATGATTTTGCTTCAGGACTCTGGATACTGGATATCAAGTGGGAACCCAAAAGATCACCAGAATATTTCATCGGACACAGGTAAACAGAAATGTACTAAAAATCAATCACTGAAATGGGTTAATATGGCCATAAACTGCGAAAAAGTGCAACATTTATTACTTTTTAAATACTTTTTAAAACTGATTTATTATTATTATTATGATTATGGGTTTATGGTCTTGGCAGCCAAATAGTGACACTTTTTTTTTTTAATGTTTGGAGTTTTAATGAAAAGTTTGTTTAATGAAATTTTTTGACATTGTGGGGACTGGCCTACGGTCCCCATGAGGGGAAAAAATCATTAAAAATAGTAAATGTTGTTTATCTGAAAGTATAAAGTATATTCTGTAAGGGGTAGGTTTAGGGTTAGGGGATAGAAAATATCATTTGGTCAGTATAAAAGTAATAGAATTCACAGAAACAAACACGTGTGAACAACATTATAAAACATAGTATAAACGGAATATTAACAATATAATATAATTTTTAAGATAACAGTTATTAGTAATATGTATTTTATCCTTAGGCCTGCCTTATACAATATTTGCTGCACATTACACAATATGTGCTATGTGTATGTATGTATGTATGTATTTATGGATGTATTTTTTTATTTTTATTTATTTTACTTTTTTCTATAAAAAAAAAAAAAATTCTCAGGGCCCCCAGAAGTCTAAGATCAGCACTGGACTCACACAGTTGACACTGTTCTCATGCTCTGATGCCACACATCCATTTTCTCACATAGTGTCAGTGATATTTGTCTGTATGAGTTCCTGTTTCAACCAGGTATCACTGTTTCTCTCACAGAACAACTGGATGCCAAACAATCAGGTTTCATGAGTGGCCATTCAACTGAGACTGCGCTGCTGTCAGTCACTGAAGCCTTACGGATTGCAAAAGCTGATTCCAAATCAT
>JAUZSZ010000129.1:11662262-11672274 GCA_034780575.1 Labeobarbus marequensis
GAAATAAGCACAAATATCAGGGCATGTCAAAACATCTCAAGGGCCCCAAAATCACCTCAGACCCCAGAGGGTTAATTGGATATTGCCAAGCGTCTAGGGATGATATAACTAGACCCTGGCCTGGCCTCTGGGCTACCACCAGCTATCTCAAGAGCTTGTTCAAAGGAACTGACGTAACAGATCCTTGGTAGCAAGCACCCTGCTTAGGAAAGGTGTCATCAAGGATACATCAGTAGAGTGGGGCCCAAGGTGAGAACAGGTGCCTGAGCCAACTCAGAGAAGGGGTATGCGTGGCAGCGTGTAACCCTTACCATAAAGGATTTTAGAAAGTGAGAAGGATGCTTAGCATACACACTTACCATGATGTGGAGTTCAGAAAGTGCACAGAAGCTCAGTGTGTGCACTTACCATAAACATGGATTTTAGAATCACCATTGCTAAGGGGTTACCGAGGCCGAGATAGGCCTAGGAACCCCATGTGACTGTGACACGCTCAAGGGAGCAGTTACTTAGTTCAGTGGACAGCCCGCATACTCAGAGTGCACGTGGACTGGAAATGGCGCACTTCATAGAAAAACTATCAGAATGAGAGGGGGACACAGATCCTCGACTTGGGAGCAGAGTGCTCATAGATGACCCTCTAGTGTGAGGGGAGCACTACGAGCTCAACCACAAGACCAGCCTATCAGGGAGGCAGAAAGGGGCCTAACAACCTGGTAATGCTGTCTCATGGAGCTCTGGGGAGTGGAGAACTCAACTCTCAGGCTGAGAGGGAAACTCAGATGCTTAGGCGGGAGCGGCGTGCTCACATGTGACCCTCTGGAGCGAGGGGAGCACTGCTAAGCGCAACCATAAGAGCAGCTAAGGGGGAGGGCAGAGAAAGGCCTGACCCCCTGACATTGCTGCCCAACGGAGTTCCACAGAGCAGAGAACTCAAACCTTAGGATGAGACACCCTGGCATGGCTGCTTAATGGAGCTATAAGGAGTGGAGGAGAACTCAACGCTCAGTTGGGAGTGACATGCTCATAGGTAACCCTCTATGGTGAAGGGAGCAGTGCTAGCTCACTCGAAAAGCAGCCCACCAGGGAGGCAGAAAGTGGCCCAACAACCTGGCTTGGCTGTTAGCCAGAGCTCCAGATAGCAGAAGCTCAGCTCTCCAAATGGGAGAGAAACTCAGATGCTCGGTTTGGGAGCAGCGTGCTCGCAAGTGACCCTCCAGAATCAGGGGAGTACTGCTAAGCTCAACCAAAAGAGCAGCCTAACAGGGAGGCAGAGAGAGGCCTAACAACCTGAGGTGGCTGCTCAATAGAGCTCCAGGGAGCAGAGAACTCGGTGAGAGGAGACCTCAGACGCTCAGTTGGGGGCAGCACGCTCAAAGGTGACCCTCTAAGTCGAGGGGGGCACTGCTAGGCTCAACCAAAAAAGGGGCAACTCACCAGGGAGGCAGCAAGCGGCCAAACTACCTGGTGTTGCTGCCATGGAGCTCAAGGAGCGGAGGGCTTGACGCTCATCAATGAGAGAAGAAACCAGCTTGACTGGAACGAGCCTAGTCAGTAGCCAAGGGGCAGAGTTCCTAACTCTCAGGTAGAGAGGAGGCCTCATATGATCTGCTTAGGAGCGGAAAGCTCATAAAAGACCCTCCCACAGTGAGGGGAGCACTGCCAAGCTCAGAGAAGTAGATTGACCGCAAATGTGTCATCACGAACGGGATCCAGCTTAGAAGGGGATCACGTCTTCCAAAAGGGAACAGCAGGCCCTCAATATAGAGACAACTAATCAGGGAGGTGACAAGGACGGGCCTAACAACTCTGTATGGTTGCACATGGAGTTCTCGGGAGCGGCACTCTCAGCTTTCAGGCTGAGGCAGGCCCTCATAGCTAATACTGGGAGCGGTAGACTTATAGCTAACCCTGGCAGTAAGGGGAGTGCTTCTTAGCTCGACCAGAAGGCAGCATTAGACTAGAAGGGGCAGTCTAACAGGGCCCGATGAGAGACTGTCAGCTGAACACAGTCACATGCTCTCTGAGCATGGGACCCATTTAACCAAGCTCGAAAGAGCCTGCAAGAAATAACGGGACCTAATGATCCACTCATGTACAAAGAACTACTGCTCCTCGGAGCCAAAGCACTTAGGAAGGGTCTCTGCAGAGAAGGAAACATGTCTCACTTGTACCTCAGAGAAAGCAGTGTACTCAAACCCATTCCACAGAGGGGTGACTCACTGGTTCAACCAAAAGCGGAGGTCCAAAAAGGGCCAAACAACTTATCAAAACTGCAGAGTTTCAGAGTGGAGTGAGATCGCTCAATGCCGCAGCAAGAGGAGCTCTACAGAACGTGCATAATGGTGAGTGGATGACTCAAAGCTCAGGAAGCCCCTCAAGGTGAGACATGAATAATTTACCCTGCCTCGGGCAGCTTTTCGAAGCAATCACCCAGCCGAGACATCAGGGAGCATGTCACAAAATATTTTACTCTGTAAAATGCTCAACCTGAAAGTAACCTCAATGAAAGGCCCACAGGTCTATACCTACTCATAGGTGAGGAGCATCAGCTCAACCTACAGATGCAGAAACAACAGTCCTAGTAGCGCTGCAGGGAATGAACACTCACTCTGGGTGCAGCAGGTATGTAGTTAACCCTCTGCAGTGAGGAGAGCACTGCCAAGCTCGACCATAAGAGTAATGTTCTTAACAGAGCGAAACTGGGAGCAGCAGGCTCATACACAACCCTCCGTAGTGAGGGGAGCACTGCCAAACTCAACCAGAAAGGCATTCTAAAAGAGCGACAGGAACAAGGCCTGTTATCCTGATACAACTGCATATAGGGCTCCTTCTAAACACATACGTCAGTATAAGGAGAGTGAGGGTCCCATACAGCTAGACATGAAGGAGCCTGGCTCCTGCATCAACCTTTATCTTCAAGGGGAGCAGTGCTAGCTCGACCACAGGACGGGACCCAAAGATATTCATACACATGGTAGAGCTCCTCAGAGCAAGTGCTCAAAAATAGACATTCAGAGGAAGGGAGCACATCACATTCATACCTCAGGGAGAAACTGTGCACTCAAATCCACTCCCAAGAGGGGAGAGACTGGTACAACCATAAGGGCAGTGTGACACGGTGGCCCACAATAGTCCTGAAAACTTGTCAAAACTGCAGAGTGGAATTTTTTGGCAGCAGAGTTACTCAAAAGTACATGTGCAGTACATGTGCAGAATGGACACGAGGTAGCTGAAGTCTCAAGTAGCCCCTCAGGATGAGACATGAATTAGCTCACCTCATTAATGCCCTGGCTAGGGTGGTTTCTCAAAGCTAAAGCATCCAGCAGGCCATCAGGGAGCAGGGCACGGAATATTCCTCAAGTACTGCCCTGCTCAACCTGAAAGCTACCCCCTCAAGGAGACCTGGAGGGCTTCAGAGGTTGTAGCACTAAGGTTAGAGAACCAGGTTCCGCGTCTGTGACCTACTCGCAAGTAGCCCTCAGGCTAGCAAGAGGGGAGTAAAGTCAAGCTCCTAGCCCCAGAGAGCATGGTACTCTACCACACCCAACTGTGGTTAAAGGAACACCAGCTCAGTTCAGGGCCAAGTATCAAGGAGGCTCACAAGCCAGAACTTTAGACAGAGGAGAAACCTAATTGAGGAGGCCTAGTAGGAGGCCATACAACCCAAGAGGTCTCCAGGAATTATGTATATAATGTATGTAATGAATTATAAACAGCAGGAAATGACTTATAGGGAAAAGATTTCCCATCAGCTCCTTTTCATGCTCTGCCATCAACCCCGAACCGCCGGCAATGGGCAGAGAATTCTCACCATAACCGCAATGCGCAGCATACATTCAGCTCCCGTGGGAGCTAAACACACTTCGTTCACGCACTAGATTACCTTTGGAAATCAGGCGAGAACAGAAACCGCTGCCACGAATGCATTGCAGTTCCCGCAATAGGTGAACACACTCATGCAAACGGTATCTACAAACTTGGGTAAATGGTGAAGTACTCATCTCCCATCTCAGCAGTCCCGCAAATGTATCACCATGAGCACAACTCGTCTCCTCCTGAGTCAAGCATGTTCAATTGATGCTTATCACTTTACAAAGAAATAAGCAATGAATGCAATGAGCACATACAACTCCCTCAAGAGCTGAACGTGCTTGCTCTTCACCGCACACACAACATGCAAGCCATGTGAAACTGTGGCTCTGGCGAGAGAACATACACTGCTAGTTGTGCTTAGCTTTCTGCTAACATGAACAAACAGTCAGTGAAGACAAAGAAGAAGATGACTTGTTCTCTCTGCGCCCTTTTATACTGTGGTCGCACTGGACTAATTTTAATGTTGTGTTTAAATGTATGCTTCAGACACCAGTCACGCCGAAGGTGCTCCCCCATAGTGACCGCTAGAGTCCCTCGGTAGGAGTGCCCTCAGAAGGGAACCAAACTGGATTCTGTAGCCTATTTCTTCAGCCTCTACAGTCTGCAGGATTTATTGTCAGAAGACATTTGGCAGAAGTTTCCACGCTGCCAGAAAGTCTAGAATCTCTCAAGGCTGGCCTCTGGTGTGGCTAGAGTAGTCACTCTGGTGCCCTGAAGCAGCAGGGAATGACCGGCCTGACAACTCTAGAGTATTCTCGTGCTGTGCCATTGCTGGGCATCAGCTGAGAACCATGCTTGGTGGGGACCTCTGTGCCCTGAAGCACCGGAGGTGGCAGGGTTAACAGAGCGGCTCCCTGAGGACACTGAGGAGTGTCAGGCACCGTATGCTGAGGTGTGTACCTCCCCTCCCCAGAGGCGTCTGTCCTCAAAGGCCTGGGGCCTCATTTTTAAAACTCTCCGTAGATTTCATCCTAAAATGTACTTGCGCACAAAAGCAAGATTTTGTACGCCAGAACCTGTGCAAAAATCTCTTCATAGATCCCAGTCAGGGGAAGATTTTTCATACGTGCATCTCCACCCCGTCACCTCCCCGAAATAACCATATATTGAGCTTACAATGCCTAGTTTTACTATGCATGACCTCATCTGCATATCATTTCCATGCATATTCCCATCCACGTGACACCATGTTTAACACTGTCAAAGATAAAAGACATTAAGGAAATATGAGATACGGACTATAAATGCCATTTGTGCCATACATTATTTTTTTATTGCTAAAAAATCATATAATATCCTTGTTATGTTTTAGAATAAAACATATCAACATATCCTTGAAAACAAAACTGTTTGAAACAGTTATTACTATTATTATTATTATTATTATTATTATTATTATTATTAGCTATTGGTTATATTTTTTACATTTGTTTATATTCATTTTTACCTTAATTTCAATCTCTTTACTTAACGTTCTGAATAGTTTTGTAAATAATAGCCTAATGTAAATGCTCGACATGCCAATAAATCTTTGATTATGCTGATTGGAATTTTTACTGGAATGCAGTTTAAAGGCTGAATTTGACATGTATTTCATTTTATTTCGGCTAATTATGGTGGCTTCGCAAAAGCCAACATATTGTTATGCTATTTAAACTTCTTTTTATTATATTTTCTTCTGAGACTCAATTTTTTAGTCTTTAAAGCACAAGCCCCAAACTTGGCAGAGACCTGTGCCATGATGTGGACTTTGTTGATATATCTTTTCAGGCTGATCAGACTTACAGGTTTTTTTTATTATTATTAAAAGTTAAAAATTTCCCATAGACTTACATTGGCTGAGAAAAATTGCACCTCTACAGGACAATTCCATCCTCACTCGAGGGAGGAGCTCCTCCTTAGTTTCACTTAAAATTGTTTAAAATACATACATACATTTTATTCACACGGACAAGCTACACCAACATATCTGATCATTACCAGGGTCAGGGCTCTTTAAAAATGACTGTCTGACCAGAGAACAGTGTAAAAGATCAAGGATCTGTGATCGCTCCGATCAGCGAGTGCACTCTGTACGTGGTCAAAAAACCACAGCATTTGTAATTGTTTTAGAGACTTTTAAAATAAAATATTCCAGCGATTGTAAACAATCCACCCATTAGAACACACCTGAACTAAATTCAGGTGTTTGTGAGCTGATTTGTGTGAAATTGAAAGCCTTGCATCAGTCTGTTTCAATGGATCCCGGAGTGCGGAGATCGCGAGCTCACTGCAGCGTCCTCATTAAACTTCTTTATTTGCAAGTCTGTAAGTCTTGTGAATTAAAACACTCCAGCAAATTTACAGAATACAATTATAAGAACATATTAAAGAGGTAAGTTGAGTGCATGTGAGCTTTATTTATGACTGACATTATTCACTGACATTTTTAATATTTTCATTTGTTTTAATTTGTTATTACTAAAAATTAAAACAAGTTTAATTTTTAGTAATGAGTTTTTGCTGTCGTAAAAACCTTCATTACAATACAAAATAACAAATGTCTATACAAAATATTATGAAAACAATAAATGTTGTATTTTTTCATCATTATATTGTATATATTATAATTGCTAAAAAAAAAACATTTAACAAGTCACATAATAATCAATCATATAAGTTAAAAATTAAACTCTTAAAGCATGAAATAAGATACAGAATCAGTAAATTTGAGTTTAATGTGGGTATATTATCAGTAAAATAATCATTAAACATCTGTAATCATTCAAAAATATTTGGCCATTTTATCTTAATGTTGTTCAGAGATGAAGGCCATAATGCTAATTTTGTCCACACGAGAGAGCCACAGCATAGCAAATCCTTCAAGATCTGTTCAAAGACTTTGAAAATGTTTCATTTAAGTGACTAAATAAAAAAGCATATACAATTATTATATTTTCATAACCTTTAATAAAGCCCAATATAGTATGCAAAACCTGTAATCTCCTAAATACTGATAGACCATTACTTACAATACCATCTTATTTTAATGGTATTGACAATACATTTTTCAAGTCATCACACATAACTGAATGTACGTTTAAGGGACACTTTATTAGTTATCTATTTTCATATTGTGCGTATAATAGTACTCACATAAGGACTCATAAGGAAAAGAGACATGTCCATTGTGTAACTGCATCATCTACACAAACCATTGTGCTTGGACCCCTAATGATCGCCTTGAGTTTAACTGCATTGTTTCAGTTATCTTCTGTGTCTTTTCCAATATGCCTCAGTGACAGGACTTTGAAATAGCAAACAGGAAAAAAAGGCACGACTTATTCCGCATCCAGCTGGCCAACTCTGTCCAAGCTGTTGTCATAGCCTAGTAGGCTTTTTTATTAGAATAGAAAATAGCAAGAGTCCATAGAAAAATATAGCAAGGGCAGATAGAAAAATACTGTTGTGCATTTTTTGCAGCGGGGCAGCTCAAGAATGCCAGACACACAAGTACTCTCGCTGTTTTGCCCCAAGGCTGCCGAGGCTGGCTTTGCCAAGCCAACATCAAAGTTTGTCTTTGAACTTTAGTTTCTAGTTAATAGACTATATTTATAAATACTGTTTTGTTTAGGAATGAATCATTCATGTAGTTTCATTTGTAAATGATAACACAACATGCTCATTTATCGGCGCACATGGGCATACAATCATAAAGTCGAAACTTGACTGGTATAATTGGCAGACGTTTACAGTATTTACAAAATATATGGTAGCAAATACATAATTATACAAAACGAGAGAATGCCAGTCCCCAGATCCATATTCTCTCTTGAAGTCTCAGATAACTGGAAAGCAACAACCACCACCAGCTCCTCATATGCGAGGGACTGTGGCGGCAAGTCCACAGTCTCCTTTGTATCTATGGTCATCACATTAACCTCCTCAGAGGAAGACAGACGAAGCATCTGGCTTCCTCTCCGGGGGGAAGAAACCGCAGAGTGTGCTTCCAACCCCAGAGCCCGTGGATCTAGCAGGTGAGGACCGAGACAAGGACGAGCCCATCTCGGATCCCTCTTGCTAAATCTACTTGTCATCCCCATGATAACAGCTTATGCTGAGCCTCAGCCAGACCAGAGCCAAGGGGATCACGAACCTGGGCACCAATGATGACCTGGGAACCTTGGAAGCAATGGAGCTATGATCAACTTAAGCTTATGGTGCTTTTGGGAAACGCAGCCCTGGCCGCTTTCATCAAACAAAGCCAGGCGGGATCGGCTCACACGCAGCGTGAGCTGCTCACACTGGGCACAGCTACCTCCCTCAATAGTTTGCCATGTGTGCTCCGCTCTCAAACAAGCAACGCACAGATCATGTTTGTCCTCGCCTGTAATAAAGCATGGGCATGGGGGAGCATACAGCCTGAAGTGCCCCTCGCTTGTCGATTTTTGTTTACATTTTGACATTGTTATATCTTACTAACAAGGGCAAACAGACTCACTAGCAATGCTTGTGCAAACAGTCCACAAACATACACACAAAAAAATGTGCTACTGAAGAGCAGAAGCTTACTAGTGCTGCTTCGGATGTGCTCTTATGCTTCGTGGCCGCTTACATCGCCTGTGACGTCTTGCTCCTCCATTAGACTGATTACACACGTGCTTCAGAACGCGGCCACACAGAGGCGTTCCCATAGCGTTTTGACACAGCTAGTGAATGAATCTCATGTGCATTTAGTATACAGATGTTTACTTTTACTTTGTAGCACACTTCCTCATAAAACTCCATGTAATCACCTAATTTCCATCTAGTGTAAATGGTAACTGTCTAAACACAGAAACTTTATTTGTACAGTTACAGTTTATTGATTGATTGATTGATTGATTGATTGATTGATTGGAGAAAACATCATGGAATCACAGAAGTGTAATATTAACTAAGGTCACTATTGGTATCACTAGGTGTTGCTGGGGGGCGGGGAGGGTAAGAAAAGAGGGATAGACGTTGAGTAAGGGAAATATTGTGATTGAAGTATACTGTTGCGCTGTTGCCTAAATAATAATAATAATAATAATAATAATAAATCTGATTTCATCATAATCTTAGGTGTCTAATTTAATCTGAACCAAGATACAACAAAATTTCCGATGTGTAGTGTCTTTGGTAAATGCAATTCCAAGCCCCTTCCTCCAATGCTTGGTGGAGCTGAATATACTATTTACTATGGGATAAAATGCTCTACAGCTACCTACCAATTACTTGTTTCTCCAAAAAACAATACTACAGCTAGTTATTCTCCCTTGAAATACGCATTCTGTGTCAGAATGTCTGTTTTTGTTTTGGTCTTTGTGATTCTTTCCACTGCTAGACTACCCAATAGTATTTTGAGACCCCTTATTGTCATTTGGTGGAAACAAAGGCACAGTTTTCTTGTATCTGCCTCTTTCATTTCAAATTGATAAAAGCAAGTCAAACAGTATGAATATGTTTTTAAACAGCCATTAAGAATTTTGTATTCACTTTGGTGTTTATCAACAATGCCAAATACTTAATTTTTTTTTTTCAAACACTTGTTTACACTTGAGGTTCCACATTTTTGCATTTGATTCTGTACTAAGAAACATGCCAGTCCAGAAAATAAATTATTCTCTATAATCATTAATAACAATAATATATTTGTTTTCTTTTATTATTGTTTTTGTTTTAAGCATTAGTCTCACTAAATTTTGATATTCTCTGAAAGCAATGGATAAAGTATTTAAAAAATTTGAAAGTTTGTTAGTAAACATACTTTTATATTTATGTCTCAAAATATAAATATACTGAGCAAGAAAATTTGGTAAAATGAAATGAAAAAAGAAGAAGAAGAAGAAGAAGGTGTCAGTGTATGATGTGTACATTGGGGATGGGCGTGGTTAGGTGAAACAATAGGTAGGGTGTCCTCTTTTGAAAATGTGTTTAGGGACCCCAAAATGCAAGGGTCTGCTCTATCAGTACTGAGACTTTTCACTGTTTGTAACACTCCTTTGTCTGTGTGTTCCATAGCAGAGGTGGTTTTTCAGTGTATTTGAATACAGTTGAATTCAATTCAATTCAATTCAAGTGTATTTGTATAGCGCTTTTTACGATACAGATCGTTGCAAAGCAGCTCTACAGG
>JAUZSZ010000129.1:11722837-11741397 GCA_034780575.1 Labeobarbus marequensis
TAAATAAAATATATGTGCTGTGGCTGCTGTGTGTCACATGACGACCCCCCAACTCGTGCCCCCTCAAAAATAATGAGTGCATGACGCCCCTGATTCAGAAGGTGTATTGAACTATGTAGTACAACTTACCGAAGAGTATGATGTCTCATATAGTTGCTCAATCAGCGTTTCAACTGAAAGAAAGATGTAATATAACAGTGTAGCTCAGCAGGCACTGGACATCAATATAACATCAAGTTGACATTGCATTTTGGTTGAGAATGAAAATGAGGTTTACATCAGTATTTGATGCCAATTTGACGTTGACTTAACATTGGATTTTGGTTACACAACCTAAAATCAACAAATATCAACATTAGCTGACATTGGTATCGGACATCAAAGTAGCATTGACATTAGACGTTGAACTGACATTGAATTTTAGTCACCCAACGTCGCAATCGAAATGTAACCGAATATCAATGTCTTATGACGTTGTGTGCCTGCTGGGATTAGCATTGCATTTACCTCAGGAAAGTTATCCAAGTTTATAAGTTAGATATAAAAACACTAGAGGGAGCTTATTTTCTATTAAATACATATTTTTATTTCAATAAATCTGTCATGAAGTCAAGCTTTTATGAAAACTAACTTATGTGCAGTTGAGTTGTATGCAAACATTTATTTGAGTAGGATTATTATATCTGAAAATAAATGGCACTGAATGTAATAGTTTTGTTATTAATTTTAACCTCTAATATTATGTACCAAATGAGAGGGTTCTATGTATAGTTTACAGCATTAGTTGGGAGAATTTTTCACCCCTTAAGAAAACTAAATTCGGTATCTGTTATTAGCTATCATATTGGCTGAGAAATTTAGTATCGGTGCATCTCTACCCTGATATAATAGCAGTACCCTGATATAATTGCAAGATATAAACTCTGTCAAATTTTCAGAATTGTACGATATAAATTCAGAATTGCGAGACGTAAACTTGCAAATGTGAGAAAAGACATCAAGGCTGTGAGATAAAAAAGTGGTAATAACCTTTTTATTTCTTTGGCAAAAAAACAAGAACAAAACAACTCTGAATTGCTAGATATAAACTCAGAATTCAGAGAAAAAAAAAGTCAGAATTGTTAAATATAAACCCTGAACTACGAGAAACAAAGTCCAAATTATGAGAAGTTCAGAATTAGGAGGAAAAAAGTCTGAATTGTGAGCGGAAAAACGTTTCCATGAAAAAATAAAGGATGGATAGATTCTTAAGGAGTTATTTCTGATGATGGCGGTCGTAAAAAGTTGCTGTAAAAACCTTCAGTAAAGTAAAACTTGTGAAAAATTATAAACCACACTGGAAATTTCACCACAGAATCAGCCAACTGAGTCAGTTCCATTTATAAGGTGAATTTGTATGTTTTCAGGAGTTCCGGAAACTACTCCGCTCGAAGCGGCCGATGTACGAGGCCTGTCTGAAGAGTGGCCGCTCGCTGCAGGAGAAAGCCCAGAGTCCTGAAGACACACAGCACCTGGAGAATATGGTGTCTGAGCTCAGAGACTCATGGGACACCATCAGCGGCAAATCCAGCGAGAGGTGAGCAGACGGGAGCTCTGTAGTGCACTGTGAGTCTGTTTCTGAGCTCTAACCTCTGCTTTTCTGTCCCAAGGCAACACAAGCTGGAAGAGGCTCTGCTGTTTTCAGGCAGATTCACTGATGCTCTGCAGGCTCTTAACGACTGGCTGTACAGAGCCGAGCCACAGCTGGCTGAAGATGTGCCTGTCTGCGGTGAAAAAGACCTGGTCAACAATCTGATTGACAAGCACAAGGTACAGCATGTCTCAGGATATATGTGACCTGTGCTGGCAAATGAGTCACAACAAGCAAATTCTAAAAACTGAGTTATTTATATTCTCCATTAGAAGACCTTCAAAATGATTAATGTTGAAAAATGACTGAGCTACACCCGTTTGAAGTCGAAGTCAGCAAAATCCATTTTGAGAAAAACCAAGTTAAAGTTTTCTGAAGGTTCCAAAGCAAAATCACCCAGCAACATTTCATCTTTCATTTGACATCTAAACAGAAGCATTCACATAAGAAAAACAACTAATCAAAAAAACACTTCAGTGTGTTCATTACAAATACATTGATTATTAAAACTACAAAAGCAGTTCAATCAAGAGCAGCTATCTTTTCTTTTATTGTTTGATTAACATTAATGAGACAGACGGCCTATAGCCGTGCAGTACAAGTCCTACCTATCTTTACAAGTCTTACTTGTACTGCACGGATCTAATGTTACACAACAGGTTTTTTCCCCAATAGCTCCCCAAATATCCACTTAAGACATAACTGATTATGTTTGTGTAAATAGCCTTCTTAAATACTGTAATTCTGTGTATACAGTATATGTATATTTATCAGGATCACACGCTAGCGGAAGCGCTTCATATATCAGTCAGCAGCAGCGCGAGAAGTGAACAGAGAAAAAGGTACTCCTCTCCAAAAACGTACAAATAAAGATAATTTTAGATGCTTAATTACTATTTGGAGCATTGGGATCGCTAGACAAGGGCTTAATTAACAAATATTTGTGAAAACCTAAAATTAAACCAAAACTGATTTTTTTTTTTTTTTTTTTTGGTCTGTATAGCTCAAAATTAGACTGTGCACATTCTGACTCATTTTGCCAGCACGGGTCACAAATTATTTGCTAAAATGCAGGGGTGCAAGGGGGTGTTGGGGTGCTCACTGGCACCCTGTTTTCACCCCAGTCAACCATCTAGTCTGCCTATGCCAGAGGTTCTCAACTCTGACCCTCGAGATCCACTTTCCTGCAGAGTTTAGCTCAAACCTTGATCAAACTCACCTGCCTGTAACTTTCTAGCAATCCTGGAGACCTTGATTAGCTTGTTCAGGTTGGACCTCGAGGGCTAGAGTTGAGGACCCCTGGCCTATGCCTAAAAATGCCCTTGCCATTGACTATATTGCAAGTCCTTAAAAAAAAACAATATTCTTATGTAAAGAACAGGATAATATCCAGTGGACACTGATTATTTTCACTGCATGCAAAAGAGCAGCTTGTTCATTCTACAAAATATTTGTGTTCCACTGTAAAAAGATAATGATGGGTTTGGAATGACTTAAGGGTTTGTAATGATGTCTTTATTCCTAGTTACGATTGAACTGTTTCTTTAAAAGGTATCTAATTCTAACTCAAAACCTGAGTGTCAAAATCTGTTCAAATAAGTATTTGTGGACACATGTGGACAGAGAGACAATTTTTACATTCAGCCATGCATTAAATTAACACAACATTGACTTAACAGAGAGAGAAAATCCCTCTGTGCGTTACAAACGGCACATAAAAATGAATATTTAGAGAGGGCAAAGTCTAATAATAGGGCAAGAAAAGAGGCAGAACGAATGCTAATTAAGGGATGCTCCATGTCTTTTTCTGGATTGCAAGACTAATGTGTGCGCACTGATAAGGTATTCTAATTCTTCCTTTTTTCTTTGGTTCTTTAGTTCTGCCTATTTCAGTAGGGGCTGAAATGGGTTTGCATCTTGTTGTTTTAAGTGCAGCTTCATGCAACATTATATCTTTACACAGAATTTGGAGACCACACAGACTTCAGAATGTAGAATCACAGATAGAGCTACTTTACCTTGCGCAGGTTTCTTTGGATGCCCTCATGGGTGGCACGGAGCAGCGCTCGGATAGAGAAACTGTCTGTGTCCTCTTTATCCCCGATTTGAGACTCTTTCATCAGTGAGTCTAATTTCTTCCTGATGTGGGACTCCACCTGGTGCTGACTGGACCCATTGGACTGAAATTCAGTAAGCAGAGTGTCAAAATCGACAGCAATCTTTTTAAGAGATTAATAAAGAAAATAGCATCCATTATTTCTATGAAGAACGTCTACACAGAAAACTTAAGATATACACTTCTTAACTGCCTTAGTAAATGAGATTTACAGAACAGAAGCTCTATCTTGCATCAAGCTTGATACAGTACAAACTTTTCTTTTTACTTTTTTTCCTCAAAAGAATTGATGAATAGCTCAAGACTGTATGTTTATGTTTGCAGGTTTATAGATCATTTTCAATATATTTTCAAATGACTACAACAAAAATAGGCTCAGCACTGAAACTTTTCTTCCATGTACACTTTTGCTATGCAGAAAAATGCTTACCCTTGTGAAAAAGAAGTATTTTTAAAACTACTGAACGTGAACTTTTAGTATACTTCAAATAATCGAAGTACTGCAAACCACTTAAGTGTACTTAAAAGTAATCACTCTTAAGTAGACTTTTAAGTTGCAAAAAAAGTTGCAAAAAAAGTATTAAAAAGTGCAACTCTTAAGTTAATGCATTCAGCTTTTCACCTTAACCATATTACAAAGACAATACCTGTAATTATGAAATTGCTTATAAATATGTACTTACAGTCCTTAATTTTAATTTAATGGCAATTAAAATCCAACTGTCTGAAAACATTACATGCAGTTACATTTTTTAAAGTATATAATTTCCTTAAGTACTCTTTTTTGTTTTTTAAAGTGCTCAATTTTTTTTACAGGGGTACACATGCAATGTGAATTCTGTAACTTTTTATTATGAGTACCAAAATAAATATGCACTGCTTGTGCAGTGTGAAAGAGGCCTAATCGATGTGTGTTCTCTCTCTCTAAATTTCAATGGTTATTCATGAGACATTTTATTAAAAATCAAAGGCATACTGATCTGAGAGAGCAATAAAGGATGAGTTCTAAGTAATATAAAAGCCAATTATGCAAATAAGATTTTCAGTTTTGCTTTTTTTTTGAACAGGTAAACTGATTTAAAATCTGTCCTAAGAAAAAGCAGCCATAATGGCCCTCAACATACAGCAGGGGCACCGTGTTTCTTGCATTTCCTGACACGTTTAAGTAGGCATGTAATGAGATGAAGCATAAACAACTTTTAATTGGCTCAAGTCAGCACAAGTCAGCAATGACTTGTCTGAGTGGATCATTAAACATTAATTACTCCTAGCAAAGCAACATGAATATTTAGCAAGGGTACATAAAAATTCTATTAAAGCATTATTCATTCAAGAAGACAGAAATACTTACATAGGAAACCAATTTGTTGTTAATAAATGAGTCTGGGAAAATAAAATGGATGTGTTAAATATCCAGCATCAAACAAAATTGTCGCCGGTCTGATAGTAAAGGAGTCTCTGCTGCTAGATGGATCTTTTGGCAAATGGCCATGTTGTCACACAAAGACTTTCCAATGCCTATATAGAGGTGTTTCCACACAAACAGAAGCTCACCAGGGGTTTGGGTTGTGATTGATCGGCTTTTAAAGACTGACACCAACAGCTCACTGTGAGCCAGAATGGTGTGAGGAAGCAGCCAGACAAAATACTGGCTCCATCAAAACTGAGAGATTTTCATAGAAGCAGAGAGAGATATGAAGAGGAGGTGATAACGTGTGAAAAGAAGGTGGCATAGCAGCACATGGAGAAAGTGAAACAACAGCTTGAGTAGCGGAAAGTGAAAAACGTAGCACTTAAAAGCGCAACATGATCTGATTTGTAATTCTAATAAGGTATTTGTGTGGTTGCATTTTGTACATTTGGATTGACACTGACACATACAATATCAATGTGCAGACAGATGTTTAGTACTTATCTGGACGCAAAATGATAGAGGAGCGCCACACAAGAGGATGTTTTTTTTATTATTATATGTTGAGTCACTAAACTCCCAAATTACTTACTATTCTTAAGTGCCGCAGCGTTCATTTCATTCTTGTGTACTGACAACTCTCATAAAATGCTGGTACTTTGTTCTGTCACAGCTTAAAGGTGCGTTCACACCAGACACGAATGAAGCATTAAGCGCAAGTGATTTACATGTTAAGTCAATGCAAAGACGTGAATAGACATCCTGCGGCGCGATTTGCGAGAATGAGGTAGCGCGAATGACGCGATTCACGCGAGTTGAAAAATCTGAAATTTGGCGAAAATTTGTGCCGCGTTACCAATTAGGAGCTTGCTCTAGTAGTGACGTGATTACGATGTAGCAGAAATCCGAAACAACAGAGGACAAAATCATCGTCGCTGTATGTTTATCCACTACAGAGACATCAGAGCCAGCAGCAAATGTCAGAAGGACTAGCCGAGGTTATGCTCCTCTCTTCGGGATGCATGAGCACTGAGCGCCCGGTGATCGCGTGGAGCTCACGGCTCCGATATCGGCGAAGCACATTTTCAAATAGGTGCTGTTTTTATAAATAAACCGCAGATTTGAGTTTTAAACAACTACATTCTCGGGTGAAATACACGTGTCCAGTGTTTCCATAGCACATAAAGTGCAATTACCCTCTCAGCAAAATCAATGTCAGCCATTTCGCTACAGACTGGAGCCGCTCCCATGACGCGAAGTCTGGTGTGAAGGGCGAGTAAACTCAAAACGTTCAAGCGTCCAATTACGCGCGAATAGTGCGATTTATTCACGCAAGTCGCGTCTGGTGTGAACGCACAGTAGAGAGTGGCCTTTTATTGTGGCCAGCCTAGGCACACCTGTGCGATAATCATGCTGTCTAATCAGTATCTTGATATGCCACACCTGTGAGGTGGATGGATTATCTTGGCAAAGAAGTGCTCACTAACACAATTTAGACAGGTTTGTGAACAATATTTGAGAGAAATAGGCCTTTTGTGTACGAAGTCTTAGATCTTTGAGTTCAGCTCATGAAAAAGAGGGCAAAAACAAAAGTGTGGCGTTTTATATTTTTGTTTATTATAACTGATCATATTAACTATGTAAGTTAATTTGAACTATCAGCTAATAATTAGTTGACTAAATTTTTGCAATAACTAGAATAACTGTAGTGATAACTGACTATAAAAATAAACAATTGTTACAAAACTAATAACTGTACTAGTGTTGGCAACAATGGATAATGTAACGTTAACTATAACTGTGATTATAAAGAGTACTGTAATGTTGATAATCACTGTAACAACATACTGTAACACTGTAATAACTTTGATAAGTGTAATGATAACTGTATTAGCATCTACACCAACAGACAATAGCAGTTATAATGGTAATAATAATAGTAACAACTAGAACTACAATGATGTCAGCATTAATAACTATAAAGAACTTCAGCGGTAAATATAATGACAACTATAACAACTGCAGCAATAATAGCGATAACCATAACAAATGGTAACTGTAACGATAAATAAGCATCCACATCAACAAACAATAATTATAGAAATAAGAAGTAATAAACTATAGTGATAAGTTTATAATAATTATAACTATAAGAATAACTATAACAGTAACTGATAACAAAATAATATTAGTGTCCACACAGATGATAAAGTTCTGTTTATTATAAACGCATTGCAGTTTTGTCATCTGATTTTTATTTGTTTTTGTTTTTTTTAAATATATAAATATTCAAGCTTATTTAAAGGCGGATGGATTCTGATTGGCTGTCGGTATTTTTGTTTATCAGCTGGAAAGAAATCACTCTGAAAGTGATTCCAATGATTTTGATCCTCTGTGTTATTATAAAAAATGTATGCTATCTCTTTAAAACCGTTTATTTCATTAAACGAGCTGTAATTTTTTTTTAACTGCACTAAAGCATAAACACCATCACACATTTGCAGATATTTAGGAAACGTTAAGTTCACATACTTGTTTCTCTGAAAAACTATGCTACAGCCAGTTATTATACTTTGAAAATGTGCGTTCCGTGTCAGAATATCCATTTTTGTTTTGTTGTGTGACTCCACCCACTGGCAGTTTACCCAATAATATTTCGACAGTCTGGGTTGTCAGAAAACACAGCGTAATGCAGCCGATGAAGCCAGCAAACGAACTGGGTCAGATATCGCAGATTCCACCTGATCTAAAAAGCCTCGCCATCCAACTAAAAATCTCTATGACCTGAGGCATATTTAAACGCAGATAAATAAACTCATCAAGGCTGTCTCCTTCCATTATCAGTTGTCATTATCGTTCCTGTTGCCTGTCCACAACCTGGCAACCCGCGTGAGTGTTGAGTCTGGGGAACAGGCGGAAGAAACACGATTTTGAATTTGGACCGCACTACTCATTTCAACCACTAGCTGTCTATATTACATACTGCACCTTTAACATTAGATGTTTAAATTTGTTTGTGTCACAGGAAGCTGCTCGCAGACGTACACGGAGGTCGCTGGCTCCTGTGATTGGTCCAGACTGCAGTAAGTGCCCCGCCCCCTTTAACTCGCACATATGTCATGACTCAGTCTGATTGGCTGCTGTTTGTCTAGGCCCGATGAAGGCGGAGCCTCTGTGAGTCCAGCACAGGAGGAGGCGGAGCCCGAGTCATCCTCAGCCAATCAGAGTCAAGGTAAAAGGAGCCGCAGACACAAGAAGAGGAAGTCAGACGGTGAGCGTTTACATTGACGTACGACGCGTAACTCTCGTCCGCTGAACTCCAGCGTTTGATTGTTTTCTGTCGCACAGCTTCTGAAACGCCGCCGCCGGCGCTCTTCGACGTTCCTCGGGTTTGGTAGCGACGGCTCAGCAGCCAATCGGAAGCCTCGCTCAGTCCGGGTGTAATCGACAGCCAATCAGAAGACTGCACTTAACTCCTGACGCCCAGCGTGTCGTCTGTGACTTCCTGTGACCTCCTGTGACCTCTCCTCACGTGGCCCAAGTTCAGAGCGTTTTAAAGGTGCTGAAGTTACTGAGCCATTTCCAGTGCGAGTGTATTTGTGAGTGCGTCCTGTAATATTTTAACCTGGTTTCTGAGAGCGCTCCCTCATTTTAAGTGTCGACGTGTCCTGCAGGTTCATTTATTCCTCGTGAGGGTTTGTTTGTCTTTAGTTCCTTCAGATTAACAAAACAATGCGTCAAAGAATGTCTAATGATGTCATCATAAATATCCTTGCAAATTTTTTTTTTTTTTTTTTTTGTATGAAATGTTCAAATGTTCCCTATTCCAGGGAGATGAAATTAAAGAGTCTTTCTTAGTATGTCTGTGTTGAGCTGTTCATTCAGTCTGAACTGAGAGTTAATGAATGATTCTCTTTGTGGTTTTCAGATCATTCTGATATTTTTCAGTATTCACAGTCTGAAATGAACTTGGTTCTTTGATTCATAATGATACAGGAGTTCAAAACTAATGCGCACAAACTGTGAAAAATGATACCCGTTTAAGACATTTAAGTGTAAGAGTGATCATCATACTTGGCAGATTAAAGCAATATGAAGTGACTTGAGCAGGTGAGCAACATCAAAACCTTTACCACAGTCCGATTTGTTTTTTTTGTTTTTTTTTTTTAGAATTTCTTACATTTCAAAGTAAAGCCATATTGTTGCTTAAATGATTGCTGATTAAATTCGAAGAGATTTAAAATCACAGACTGTTTGACGACCGGTTACATTTCACTTTTAATTAAATGAAATAATTGCTTTGTCAATTTTCCCGCAAATCCTATTATTACTCGTCTTCTCACGGTGTTATTTACCCTGATAGCACACGTAGCACATCTCCGATACGTCTATTTGATGTCTGCATTTACATCTGTAAGACGTATTATTTAGGGTGTTTGCTCATCTGCAATACGTCTATAGGACGATTCCTTTTAGATGTCAAATAGACGTCTATTAGATGTCTTTAATATGTTTATGATTTAGAATGTAGGTAAAACTGACATTTTACAGACGTCTGTCAGATGTTTGTACACAGCAGATGCTTTCCAGATTAAGCAATCTTTAACAGAAATCTTGCAGACGTAGGCCTACATGTGCTATCTGCGAAACTGGTTAAAATATCCTGGTTTTGGCTTCATTGTCCTGTATTGAGTCCTCATACTCTAGAAGGGATAGCCTATGTCTGGAAAACCTTTTAGATTTTTTTATTAACGTACACCTACCCCAACCCAAACCTAACCTTGCAATAATGCAGATACAGTAATTAATTGTTGTTCACTGTGACAAAAATGATGCAATACTGATGTGCGCATGTCCAGTGGGACAATCTGGAAGCAGGCCTATCAATACCTTCATGCTATTGGTCAAACTACATTTTAGTCTTTACCTACAGCAAGTATTAAAACAAGAGAAAAACAAAGCCAAAACCCAGACGTTTTATAGCCTAAGCAATTTAAAAATCTTAGCCAGACATGTCTGGGAAAAAGAGGACGCAGTGTCACATAAAGCTGTTTAGGTAGGATATGGTTTTTAGCAAATCCACATTCAGGTAGGTTACCTTTATTCGCCCCACAAAGCCAATTGTTTTCTACTACTTTTTTTCTCCATATTGAATATCCTGTTCTGGCAAATTGAGAACTGTGCACAACAACTTTGAATCAGAAAATGTTCCACAAAGCTCAAATAGACAAAGCAACTAAGAGTTTAATTTGACGGTTTGCTTCCTTCTGAAGAGTAAAAAAGAGATTTCGGGTCTCAGAAATTTCAGAAAGCAGAGAACCAAAAGAGGGAGAGAAATGTGAAGTAGCCTACTGACCTCGATCGCTTAACGAACTCACATTCAAGGGATAATTTAGTCTACCTAAAATGTAAATTCTCATCAATTACTCACCTTCAAGTTCTAAACGTATGACTTTCTTCTGCAGAGCACAAAATAATGTATTCTGAAGAATGTCGGTAACCATACCACTTGGGTGACACATTGTGGACGCTGGACTTATGTTTTTCCAGGTACTTTGTAAGTGAGTGATCACATGAGATTTTCTCCTAAACGCGATTCTTCCATTAAACTGCAGGGGGCCCCAAAACACACAATAATGACTCGTTCAGATGCGTTCTCCGATATTTTTTTCCTGGTGAGAAGCTTTCAGATCACTGCCATAGGATTTCTGCCAGCTCTCATGTACACAGTAGCATAGCTCATGTGTGTATAGGTACCCAGTGACCGTCCCCCTGCAATGCAATGGAGGTGGTGGTGTTGTGCGTTAAAGGCAAGAATATGCAGAACAAAAAGTCCAGCATTTTGTGTCATTATTGACCCCTGTGGTTATCAGTCATACATTTGCTTTGGGGTTTGCATCAGCATAAAGGATGCCAATTAGACATACTAAACTCCAAGACATCATATGAGTGAATCACTGGATGCAGCCCACTCTCACTTCAGGTCTACAACAGTTAAGGTCCTGAAAGCGTGAAGGCAAGATCCTTAACGTCATTAGCTACTGGCCTCATTGATAAGTGATAAACATTACTTTCTTGTTTATCCCTCCAGCATTGTTATTGATGCATTGTCTCTTTCTGTAGGTACTGTATGTACAGTAGCAGCCTTGAGGCAAGAGCTCAGCACAAGGGTTTGACTGATAAAAGCCAAATGTACGTTCACAGCCAGTTCATTCTATTTATTTGCTATATTTTAAATACATATGCTTCAATGGATCCATAACAGGCTGAATTATGGTATGTGTCATTCATAAATTTCACAAGATTTCACAGTTTAGTTCTTTCTAAACACTGGGGAAGGACAGATTTTGATCCAACCTGTAACTGCTCATTGCAGAGTTTTTCATAAGATCCGATGTTTTATGAATTCTACTGTATGCAGCATACAGGTAACCAGTGTTGGGAAGGTTACTTTGGAATTGTAATATTTTACAGGTTACAAGTTACCCTACTTAAAATGTAATAAGAAATGTAACTTTTTAATTACTTTATTAAAGTAATGTAACTAATTATATTTGATTACTTTTTGATTACTTTTCTAAATTTCTAATGTTTTCAACTGTTAATCATTTTCAAACATGTTAACCAGACAGGGGTAACCTTACAGTAGTGCTCAACACTGATTGCTGTCAGACTTTTGAAATCCTTCATCACTTGAATTAAAATCATAGCTATGACAGGAAACACTGGAATAACGATGCCTTAGAAAAAAAACTGTTAATCTTAAAAAAAAATAAAAAATTAAGCATATACATAAACTCATATAGGAAATATCGGATAAGCATGTTATAAACTTCTGAAACATTGGTGTTTCATATTTTAGAGCAGTCACTGCAATTTATGAAAGAAATCAATTAAATCTGTATGTGGGAGTGTGTGTGAAAAAATCAGATGTAACCCACTTTGTAATCCTTAACATTTTCATAAGTAACTGTAATTTAATTACACATTTTTTTCTTAGTAACTGTAACTAATTACACTTACTTTTATTTTGTAATTAAATTACGTAATTCCGTTCAGGGGCACCGTAAGGTGGGGGAGGGTTAGGGCGATTCTAAGGGCCCGATGATGGAGGGCCCTTAGAACCCCGGAACGCGATTGCGATTTCTACCGAGGGGGACATTTGGAGCTGTGGTGTGGCAACTTTGCTCTTCATATTTTAATCATTTTTGTGGTTGAGCACCCACACTGAGCTTTTCGGCTGTTGGATGTGCACACTTTGACATCTTTGCAGTTCTATACATAACAATAACACAAATAAACTTATTAAAAACCTAAAATAAGTGGTATCCATTTACAAAGGTTATACACTTTGAATTAATTCAAATTTTAATTTGAATCCTAATACTGACAACAAAAATGTATGCATTTACTACCCTTGTTTTGTATACAGTATAATTTGTCAGGATACCCCTTGTATTTATAGATATCAAAATAAAGTGCAGACATTGGTACAGTATTTAGAGAGATACTTTTGGGGGTGTCCAAGAATGATCCGCAGTTTGCTTATTTCATCAAACGACTAGTGCACCACAAGTCATCTCCAAAACACTTGGTAGCGCTCGTGCTATACGGAAGCGCTAGTTTACACTTCAGCTGTGTATTTCACTCTTCATTACTCTACAAAAGGGGAATACTTTCTGATAATAACTCTGAAGTCTCATACAAAACTGCTGAATCTGACAAACCTGTAAAAATAGACGCTGTTGCTGGAGCGAGGAAAGTGTTTGGGTGTTTACAGCAAAGGTATCAGCAATCGTAACAGTCGTTCATTTGTAAGTGATGTTGCATATTAAGTGATTTCTCCTTGTTACAGCCTCAGTAATACAGTTATGAACTGATCAAACGTTTGGACTTGTGTTTAGCCTGAAAATAAGGTAATGTCTTTGTAAAGAAGCACAACACGTTTATTCAAAAACTGTTGGGTGTTTTTAGTAAACACACTGATATTTTCAGTTTATTACATTGAGTTCACTTGCTGTTTTAACTATTCTCCTATATTTATACGTATTGGTTATCCTGGTTTTCTCCTATATTTATAAGTATTAAACTCTTTTAAAAATATACTATACTATACGTTGCACACAGATCTGTACAGGTGAGGTGTGGCTCCATAAGGCCATTCTGCTTCATGTCATGAATGATAAATTCATTTATTGTCTTTATCTATGTCAGTAACTGTCAGGGTGAAATATGCCCTTATTCCAGCAACTTGAGCCCACACCGGAGAGGGAACGTCAGAAGAAGAGAAAACGGACTAATGATTGGACTGAGGGTATGGATGAACCATCCACGCTGATTGGCCTTTGTCTTCAAAGCCTAGCCGAGAACATGAAGGAGATGTGGGCAAAAGATTATGCCCATAAATACATGGACCAGTATTTCTTCAGATACGTCATGGGTCCCTTCAGCTCATTACGTGAGTATTGCAAATATGTGACCCTGGATCACAAAACCAGTCATAAGGGTCAGTTTTTCAAAATTGAGATTTATATATCACCTGAAAACTGAATAAATAAGCCAGGACAATATTTGGCCGAGATACAACTATTTGAAAATCTGGAATCTGAGGGTGCAAAAAAAGTCAAAATACTGAGAAAATCGACTTTAAAGTTGTTTAAATGAAGTTCTTAGCAATGCATATTACTAATCAAAAATTAAGTTTTGATATATTTACGGTATGAAATTTACAAAATATCTTCATGGAACATGAATAATGTTTGGCATAAAAGGAAAATCGATAATTTTGACCCATACAGTGTATTTTTGGCTTTTGCTGTACCTGCGCTACATATGACTGGTTTTGTGGTTCAGGGTCATAAATAAAAAAAAATAAAAAAAATAAAAATCACTTTTTCGATTTATTATTAAAAAAATAAAAAAACAAAACATTTTCATCACGAATATCTGCAACCCAAGGAAGATCATTGGTCAAAATGAGTGGGAACATTGTTCATAAGTGCGAGATCACATCATACCAATTGCAAGCTGTCATTTGTGGGTGTTAAACATTTATGAAGCTGGCATGCTCTGTTGGTGTTAGATGGTCAAAATGCTGCATGTTGCAATGACAGCAACCTCTTGAGTAATGTGACCTACATTAGCAAGATCCATATTGCAACATTTTACAATCTGTTTAATGAATTTATGATCATCACCCATATTCAACCATATTTCATGATAATGAAATTGGTAAGGGCACTTCTGAAACTTGAAAATAAACACATATAATAAGGTTTTTAAAGACAATTCATACATCTGTAGAATATATATATTCCATAGTAATTATTTTTTGTTATAGATAAATGTTAAAAAAGCATAGTTGTAGAAAAAGTTTTAAAATGCATTGTCTAAAAAAATTCTCTAATAAAATGACATTAGAAGCAGCACCCATTTAAGCAACAAATATACTTTAAATTTGGGTGCACTGTCAGCATAAATAATATATTTTTACGTTTTAATGAGGTCTTCTATTCCTTTTGAGATGTCTGAGTTTGTTTTGCTGAAGTCTAATCTAAACACTTTAGCCTGTATCTCAAGAGTGGAAACTTCAAGCAACTATTGGTCCATTAATCTCACTTGCAAAACAGGAAGCGTACAGACAGCCTGCACAATCAATGTAGCTATAGCTGGCCATCAGCATAATGATACAAAATACACTAATCAAATCCCATTCTGTTTACACTAATGACGATGGTCCATGATGATGATCAGTGTGAATTAATTTATCTCTATAATATAGTATCAAGTGCTTGCTTTTCTTTTAACCAGGTGTTTTGCAAAATTTAAATGGTTAGAGCAATTACAGACTGTTAAAGTATGCAGTTTAGTATAAGCAGGACAAATTACAACATTTGTTTTTTTATTTAACATTTTGATTATTGAATTGATCTATAGGATTATAGTTTTCACAGTGAGTGCTATTGATTATGGATGATTTCCTGAGCTCGGTTAAACAATACAGGGTGTGCTTGCTTGATATTAGCAGTCATGCAAACATGCATTAAGGGAAAGAGAGTGCAGAACAAGATAGCACTTGCAAGGATTTCTTCATTTGTCTGTGTGACTTTTTCCCATCATAAAAAAGTTTGCTTGCATTATTTGGACTGTGCACAAATATGATTGTTGTTGAGTCTGAGTCACAACTGGGTTACAGTCTTAGGTTTTTACACGTCACTTCCTCAGTGACCTGAAGTAGACCTGACTTTGACCAGCAGATATGTGGGCAGTTTTGCATAGTGTGGCAATATTTACAGAGCTATAGCAAGAATATCAGTATTTAGAGGACCATCCAGTGAAATCAGATGAGAATGTGCTGCAGTACATGAGCCCAAAAATATTTCATATGATCTCGCTGATGTCTGTTCAGATAGAACGAGCCCTCTTATTCATGGACAGAAGATACTTTGGTATCTTTGAAAAAATTCTTAAGCAGCAATAAATTAATAATAATAATAATAATAGTAATAATAGTAATAATAAAAATCAATTTTGACCACATGATGCTCTTTTTGTTTTGTTTTAAGAGGTTTAAATATAGAACTAAAAAGCCTGTTACTACCATCTGCTGCTGGATGGCTGTATTACCAGTCACTGAAAATTCAACAAGAGCACAAGAAGATGTAATGCTCAAGGTTTGTTGGCTTAAACATTCAAAGCAATATTTATTTGTTAAATGTGTGAATATGTAATAAAGTATATTAAATATTCAAATAATTATATTTTATCTTTTTATATTCAAAAGAGAAATCTGAAAGAACGAGACACAGTTTGTCATTTTATTATAACAATTACATTCAAAAATACTCCATGTATTCTAAAAGGGCACACATTCATAACATTTTAAACAGTACTATATGGCCATAAAGATGTTAACATGCTTTATGCTCTTTGACTATAATGCAGAATTTGTCTAATAAACTACACAGACATCATACAGTCATCAGTTTGATACAAAAACGTTGACAATTACAACTAAATTATGACAGGCTGTGACCAAATACGAAATTTTATTTTACACAAATATAAACACTGAAATTGTTAGCAAATATACAGTATGATATTTTACATCATTCCCATTTACATTTGAATAAATATTCACAGCCAGCATAAGTTGAAGATAACAAAACAAAAGACGTTCACACTAGATTGTTTGCCTGGCAGAAACCAGCTTTGACACAGTGAGTAAACCTGAGTCAGAGTTTCCTCTCATTAAAGTGGTCCTGTCCTCATTTGATGTTTATTTGTGCAGCTCACTCAACAGAAATAAGGACAACCATTTTTTCCCCCACAGAAAACAAATTCTCTCAGCTATTAGTGATACATTTCTTGTCAATGCTACTTCCATGCAAAATCTTATGAACAGAAAATTTCACCACTAGCGCAGTACAACAGACCTCAGTTTCAACAATTCAGACGGCACTTGTATTTTGCTTTGTGTTACTTCAGTCGAACAGAATGAAACAGAAACTGGTAGACAGCAGACTCGGAAAGAGGCAGAGAGGTCTATGTTTTCATTACACCATATGTGAGTGTTTAAATTTACGGAAGGAGGGAGGATCAAGACCGGACCCAGCTGACAGGCACCCACTGCGGCTCCCTCTCGAGTCGTTCCAGAATATTCCTCAGCTCTACACAGGCACTGGCAGAGTCCTCCTTTACCAGGACCCTGTCCACTAGGTGGCCATATTGCTGGTCCATCTGCTCGGCTGACTGCCTCATGTCCTGCAGGTCTTCATCCTTTTCACAAGAGGATAGAGAAAGAGAAATAGAAATAGAGAGTTTTGTTCACTGTGTACAATATAAGAGTTAAATGCTGGGTTAAATACAACCCTGTGGGTAAATATTGGACAGAACACATGCTGGGTTGTTTTCAACCAACAGTGGGGTTAAATGTTTAACCCAACCTTCTGGGCAGTAATCCAACCGCTGGGTTTGTCCATATTTTACCCAGCACTGGGTTGTATTTAACCCAGCATTTTTTTAAAGTGTAGCTGCGTTTTGGTAGTATGGTGATATAAATCCCATCTCACCGTGATGTGTCCATTGTCACCCCTTCCTGGTGATGTGGGAGAGCTACGTTGCCGACGTATCTCAGGGATGCGTGGCTTTACAAAAATCACATAGGGCTTAAATTCTGCTGTACGGAGAATTTTCAGGGCCTGAGATAAAAACAAAAAAAGCTATAAATCATTGCATTTGTTTCCAGTTCTCTGCTGATGGCAAAAGTTGTAGATTCAAATCAAGATTAGGTTGAGCAGAAACATTACCACTGTGCAAGAGATCACCATTTACATATATTTGTTTAATAGCAAACACTTTTTTGACTTAGAAATGAATACAATAATCTACCTGTAAACCTGTATGACTTTTTACCATGTAAAACAAAGGGAGCTATTATCAAAATATCAAAGCTATTCTTTTCAATGCAAAGAAAATGATCACAATTTCAGTGCAGTTACTCATTTATTTAAATGAATTGTGTATTACTTCACATCACATATGACCAGAGCTCAAAATCAGAAATACAGAGAAAAGCCAATACTGAAAATAATTACAATGACAGAATGTTATATTTACCTCAGGTTGAACATCTACCAGACATACTTTATTTCTCGCCAGGACACTCCGGATTGACTCCAGACTCGTCCCATACTGGTTATTCTTATATTCACCATATTCAATAAACCTGGGTATACACAATATATGTTTTGTGCCAATTCAAACAACAGTAAAATTAAATCTGATAACCTTATTAAAGGAATAGTTCACCCAAAAATGAAAACTGTCATCATTTACCAAACCTGTGTGACTTCTTCTTCCTCAGAAGACATAAGAAGAAAACTGCCATGCAGTTACAACAGACGGTAGGCAAAATTTTTTTGGGGGTGAACTACACCTTTAACAAAATTCCACACAGATGTTTTACAACACTGACAAAAAGCACACCCAACATAGATATTAAAATCCTTTCATATAACATACTTATTCGATTGAACGTCAGCCTCAAAGGCCTGCTTGGAGATGAAGTGGTATTCTACACCTTCCTTCTCGTGGCTCTTTCTGGGTCTTGTTGTGTCTGTTAGAAAACGATTACACAAATAATACTAGCATTTCAGTTCATATCACATGTGATTTTAAAATACACAATATGTAGTTATTAGAATAAATAAAATGTAAAATTAAAAGCTTTAACCTCAGGTCATCAACTTGAAGCAAAAGTAGGTTCTACAGTACTTTGATTTAGCTTCTTGGTGTACAGTATCAGCCAGGACCTCCATAGTCTCTAATGCTGGCATAATGGAAAAAGTAAACTCACGTGGCACAGCAACACCATAGCGATGAGGATTCTCAGCAATCACCTT
>JAUZSZ010000129.1:11771436-11783966 GCA_034780575.1 Labeobarbus marequensis
CAACCAAGGCAAAGAAAAAAGAGCTTGAAGAAGGTTCAGGAGCCCTGCTGAAAACTCTGAGAGGCCTCTGAGAAGTCCAACAAAAGCCAAAATGATGCAGCACAGCAGAGGCTGCCTGCAACCCAGCTTATCTTCTTGACTGAGTGAGATGGCAACTCTCTGTCCTAAAGGGCCACTGGGACCAATCGGCTGACAGATCTGAAGGTCTCTAAATAAAACGTCTGCCTCGGCTGAGGCTGGCTCGCTGCACAACAGAGCTGCAAAAACGAGTGCAAGAGGAAAACATGTGCATGTGTTTATGCAGCATGGCTGCTTCTCCTTCAAAATCACTTTGCACCATGACACCAGTGTGCTTCAGGTCATCTCCTCCATCATAGGGCTGATGAGAAGGGCATACAAAATCTGAAAACTCTCCCTCCAAACCTGCTCCAACATTTGAAATACTCTCAAGCACTTTATGCTGTCAGTGTGATTTCAGGGTGAAGTCACCAAGAAGAATCGAAAATGTGAAATCAAGCAGATAATAGTTTTTTTATGTGAAACGCATGTAAGTTCTCCATCTGACACGATCAAAGTGGGGCGGCCTGAGGGGGCGGTAGGAAGAACAAGCTCTCGGATGATATAAAGCGAGAGTGGAATGTGATATTGACAAATGATTTATACAGGAGACAAATTAAATTGATACACTGTATCCAAACAAAGAGCAACTTAATTGTTCAGAGAACACGACATGAATCAAAATAATATATACATGACCACTGCTTCCATGTAAAATGACAAAGGGCTAGATTAACTAAACGGTAAATTAGTGTGATACCGCAATTCCAAAACAGTGCAGATGGGAGGGGAAATCTCTGCAGGTGATTTACTGACAATGCACAAATTAAAGAACACAGATTCAACATCTTATTTCCATAATGACCAGCGCAATCTACCAAGAGCAGTGCAAAATAGCGCATGCTTAAAGACATGCTTTTTGGGGGCGTTAAATGATGTCGCAAATACCAGTAATTTGACAAGAGCAAATGTTAGTAAATCGCATTGCGTGATTCATTTTAATACTCTCCTCCCATAAATTTTGCATTTGAAATGCATACAAATGCATATTCAATAAGGCCAGGTGAGAAAATAATTGTGTCCACGCCTTTTCAGCGCTAATTCTTCACTGCACATAAATCGTGACAATACTATTTTATTTTTTCTTTCTTTTGTGGAAAAGACAAGGACAATTGAAGGAATTATTTGAATTGAATGTGTCATGACAGATCAGAGCAGTGCCTCAGTTCGTCGTCTTTTCAAATTTAAAGTACAAAATGAACATGAATGAACATCAGAATGTATTTTATTTCAACAGCGGAAAGACATCAATATTTTTCAAGTGTATGTGCACCAAAGTTAATCTAATCTCCTGTCTGATTTATCTTTCGGACAAAATGGCAGCTTCGGCTTTATAATTGGTCAGATCGCTTGTCAACTCTTTGCGAAGAGTCAAATTGAATGAAGAATGCTATATAAACTATTAAGAATTGAAATAAATTGGAAAATATATAAACTAAAAATTATAAATAGATGAAAAGACATCATGATAAAAAGGATCAAAATCCTTTTAAAAATAATTTAAAAACACAAAAGCACATAGCAAAATGACAAGAACGTAAACCAAAATTAAAACGAAAAATTTAAATATAAAAATAAAAACCAATTCAATACATAAAACTACTAATACTATAGTAGTATAAGAATAATACTGTATTAACACTGCATGTGTTGTATTTTACATCTTTGGAAGCCATATGAGTGACAAACAGATTGAAAAATAAATCATTATCCACTGAAAATGTACATTTGATCAAAATCTGGTGTGTTGTGTTTTTAGACTGAATATTTCAATATAGACAATTGCGAATGAGATCTGGTGCTTTTTTATCCTTTTAGTCTTCATACTAACTATATGCTTTCATAGTATGGAAACGAAAGTTTAGATCAGAAAGTTTAGTGAGTAAAGTACAACCAAAAAGAAAAAAAGGCAGCTCTATTGGTGTGAAAAGATTCACAAGAGCATTTCTACACAAAATCTGAGTGTCTCTGTACATACAAAATTTCTTGATGCTCAGAAAATACCCTCTAAACATCAGATGTCATTTAACACCATATATTTGCATAATACCTCAGTACTTATGTAACATTACAATCTATTTCAGTTCTTGTCGAACACGCTTGTAGACAGCAGTACTGGGAAGGACATAGATCAACTGGAACAGGGTTTAACATAATGGACAGGACAACTGAAAAGGATCTGAAAACTAATCTCACTCCCAGAAAGCAATGTCAACAGGATGTAGATGCACACACACATTAACAGCTGAGACACACTTCTCTGCTAGATGATTAGAAGAACATAATGGATGCAGGCTGTGATGATGAAGTGGAATTAACAGTTCTGAAATTAATTGAGGGATAAAAAGGCTGAAAATAGAGTACAGTAGAGAGAGAATACACAAGAAAAAAAACTCCTTATGCTCAAATTCACACAGGAAAGGCTGCAGGTCGCTGAGCTATAAGATGCTTATTGAGAATCCATGTTAGATATGGGTCTCTGGGTAAAAACAATGATTCTGACCCAGATTATAGAGGCCAGACATTGAAAGATCATGTTGTACACTGATCTAAATCTACAAAGAATCCAGAATTATCCCTCTCCACCTTCTATCCCTTCCACCGACTCATCTATTCATCCAAAATGAGAGCATAAGAGTGGCAGCATCCTCTGACTGTCCCGACCAAACCTCCGGCCCATTTTCACTATCAGCACTTCACAGATTGGGATGCAATCCACAATCCAATTAGATTTGACATGACCATGAAAGACAATGCTTTCTATTCCCCCTTTGAAACACACTCTAACCCTCATTCTTTTCCTTTCTCACCGTCTTCAAACACTGACGTTCACTTTGCACCCAGATTGAAGACCGAAAGAAGGCACTGTGTGGTGGACTTGTTTATATTGCCCAAAACACCACAAATTATTACTACTATTGCTAAGGTGTTAGAGATTTGAACAAACCCCTGGCCTTAAGTAATAAACTTTGGGATGTAATATGTCCTGCACTGACTGCACTACGGACATGAGTGAAATGTTGATCCTGCAGAAATTGCCCTGTGAAGAGACAATAAAGAGTTCTACTGCTACTATACTGATACCTTACACTGTTTACCTTTATTACTTTTCTTTAGACTTTGTAAATCCCACGGATTTACACTGAGAGATAGATTCAGTCCATAACTTGGTGGGTGATTTTGACAAATACACACTGAAAAAAAAGTGCTTCATCTAAATTGAGTCAAAAATATTATTTAATATCAATGAACCAACCTTGGAGCTGGTATGCTTTTTTGTTTTTGGAAGAAGAATTTTGATTAAAAATACTGTAAAATGAAATATTAATATAATTTATAATATCTTCTATAATTTCCAGACTTCAGTGTCAAATGTTCCTTCAGAAATCATTCTAATATGCTGATTTAGTACTTTTGAAAACAGTTGTACTGCTTAGTATTTCTGAGGAAACCATTATACATTTTTTCCAGGATTCTTTGATGAACAGGAAGTTTAAAAAAACTGTAAGAAAAAGAAAAGAAATCGTACTTACCCCAAACTCGGTACTGTACATTACCAACAATAATGAATTTAATATCAAAAGGTCAAATAGAAGGGTAAAAATTACACTTTTAAAATGCAGAAAACCTTTTTATTCTACATTCTCTCAACGTGTTTGTGGGGTGTCATAAGTAGCAGTGATACTGTAATATACTGTAAATTATGTTAATCTTACAAAATAACAGGATTCAGAGATATAGAAAAAGGAAAGAGATTCTTAAGTGCACACCCTCTTTAAACAAGCCCCTCTTGTTATGAAAGATTCAGGTCACTCTCTAAAGCATATTAAGATACTGTGACAGAATAACACGCTCTCTGGTCTTATTAAGTGCCTGGCCTAGTCTGGCTTCCAATTTTTTTTCATCGTCTTCTTTTTAATCTAGATACTTTTAATCCACTCTTTTGCCTTTGTGGCATCTTGTCCAGATATTTGGATTTTATTTTCCCATCACTAAGTCCTATGTTGTTCCACAGTTTTAGAACTAGAAAGTAAAGTAAAAACAGAGAAACTTCTTGAGAAAGACTGTCAAACAGCATCCAGTAAAATATTTATTCACAGATAATAAAATAAAACTCCATTTTCAGTCCAGAAAGTTTCTGCACACAGAAAATTTTCCCAATAATTTTCTCTCCTTCTCTCTGTCTCTTATAAACTTACAGTGTTCATAAAGTCACTGTCAGTGAGCGTTACTGTGGAAGAAAACTATTGATTTTCATTCTCATGAAAGCAGTGGCTTCACCTTTCCCCTGCAGCACACTGTTTGTTCTTAAATAAACCCTCTCAAGGTTTTCGCTCTCCCTCGGGGTCACACTGTATGTCTTCGCCTCCAGCTGGGTTTCAACATAAGTTTGCAGCACATGTTGCAATACAGACGTGAGCAGCAACAAGCTACATTAGAATCTCTGAGGGAATGGAGACTCTACCCCTGTTGCAAAACCTAGTGAGCTGCCAACCTACACAGGATGTTGAAGGGATTGTTCACCCCAAAATCATTTACTTATTTCTCATGTCGTTACAAACATGTATGGCCTGCTTTTTTTGCAGAGATAGTTCATCCAAAAATGAAAATTCTGTCATCATTTACTCACCCTCCACTTGTAACAAACCTGTATCAGTTTCTTTCTTCTGCCAAACACAAATGATTGACAGTAGCCATTGACTTCCATAGTATTTTTTACATACTATGGAAGTCAATGACCACATTGAACTGTTTGGTTATCCACGTTCTTCAAAATATCTTCTTTTGTGTTCAACAGTTGAAAGATATTCATGCATGTTTGGAACAACTTGAGAGTGAATAAATAATAACAGAACTATCCCTTCAAGTACAATTAAAATGAACTACTAATTCAAAATATCAACAAAACCTATTAAAGTATCTCAGTGATACTAAAATAACACCATAACAAAATATATTGAAATAAACTGCAGAGTTGTTGCCTAAACAGAGCATCCCAAATCCGCCACTCTTAAAGTTCAATCCCAGTTAGGATGCTGTCTTCAGGCTAATTCACACTGCACCAACAGACGCCAACCAATGACGTCAGTCACTAGATTAGGCTACGTCACTTCTCAGACATTCCACGACCCAACAAAGGCTGACTGAACATGTTCATTCGATGAAAAAAGCACAGACTAATGCCGACAGGGATAACACTGGTCCGACATAACCCAACAAACGTATCTATTTCTGTTGAACAGCATTTGTGTGTGCAGTGTGAAGCTCCCTATCTAGGCAGCAGACAACAAAGGCAGCTCACCAGCTTGAGATTTCCTTTAAAACAATAAGCTTTTTGTACCTTGTATGAAATGTTAATGCAACATATAAATGTATTTATCTTCCTTTGCTTTTTGTTTAGCCTCCAACTCCTGGTGAGCGGTTTTGTAAAATGTTGACACTGTGGATCAGAACATCTCTAGGCTGCTGTTCCCCAAGCAAGCAAAACTATACTTTGGATAAATAGTTGGTGGTTTTCTGCAACCCACTTTAAATAACACTCACACATTTTTATCTCACAGATAAAGACCAACTCAAGTGCAAAATAAAAATATTCTGTGCTTCTGACAGGGTGCCGTACAGACTTGTAGGACCTGGCAGACTGTGTGCTCTTGTTACGGACTCTTGGGATTCTGTGGACCCAAACAATTGTGATTGGAATTTTAAAAATATGGAAACAACACAACCAAGGGTACATCAACTTCCACAAGGATGCTTGACATCTGTGTACACAAGAGGACACGTGCTCTCCACTTGACTTAGTATGTCAAAACATGCAACTTATTTAGGACCTGCAAACCAGAGGATGGTTTAATGAGTGGTCAGAACTAATAAACAATTAATGAGGGTCTCTCTCCCTCGCTCATTCCTCTCGTTTTGCATCTGTCTGTCTTAGTCTCTTGTCCTCCTCTTATTATCATGAGTCTCTCCAGCTCATTTGAAACAAATTAGTCTCATGTTGAGTAAACCTTCACGGCCGATTACTACGCTCTGCACAGTGGGGACTCGGCACTGATCTTGAGGGAAGGAAACGTGTTCATTAGGCTGCAGAGAGAGGTGCGAACACTTGAGCGAAGGATTGACAAGAGCCCCTCACTTCCAGGATGCCAGCCTCTCCTGCCGCTTCATGACATGAAAATAATGAGTTAAAGAGAAAATTAAAATGTACTCTGGGGAAGTAACTTTGAAGTAAATGAATGAATTTATTAAAAAGAAAAGTGAATAGTAAACAGTATAATTTATTAATTGCCCATACATGCATTTTATTATACTGATGTTTTGTTTTGTTTTCTTTTTTCTATTAAATAACTTCCTGGATGTCACATCACAGTGAAGTGTTCTCTCTGTCTCTCTCTTTTTGGTTTGAGTTAATGGTAACATTTTAGATTAGGGAAGAGTTTTCCCTTAATAAACTCCTAATTTCCTGCATATTAATAGTTAGTGAGGTAGTTGTTAAGTTTAGGTATGGGGAAGGATTAAGGGATGCAGAATAAGACATTAATATGTGCCTAATAAGTAGTAATAAACAGCCAATATGCTAGTAATATGCATGCTAATAAGCAACTAGTTAAAAGTGAGAACTGATCCTTAAAATAAAGTGTTACCAAGTTAATTTTTTTATCTCGGTATTGATATTAAAACAAATTGTATTGCATTGCTAGAATTATGATATATTCAAAGTTTATTTATATTTAAATAATATTTAATACTAATTTCATAATATATTTATTTACTAATTATATTTATTTCCTAAATACTGCATTTTTCATTTTACAACATGGAATCAAAATTAACACTATTTACTTTCTTAATATGAGTTGTTGGTCTTATTGTGTGCAGTTCAGTGAATATCATCATTGCATATTATCAGCAATCTTTCAAAAAACTTCTGAAATCCACTTCTGAAATGACTTCTTTGGCTGACAACACCAAGGTTTTAAAGTTTTTAAAGTTTTAAAGTTTCAACTAAGTGCCAGTATAACCTACGGTTGTTGTTTTTTTGTTTGTTTTTTTGGAAGAGACAAACTGCAAACTTACATTCAGGTGTGATTCATTTGTTTTGGACCAAAAACTGCAATAATATACAACATAACATAACACAATACAATACAATAAAACAACAATTAGGAGGAAAATAAAAATACAAGTTTAAAAGAAGACCCTACCAAGTAGCCTCACTATCACACAATCAAAAAACAAAAAGAAAGAAAAAGAGAACGAAAAATCCAATGAAACTTCATCAAAAAACAAACATGAACACATGCAGCCAACGAGTCCAAGCCACAGCTGAGTAGCGCCACCAATGGGTTGCAAACTCCACTTTTCGTTGACTTTAAAAGTGGAAGAAAAAAATTCAGTGATTTCATAATTAATAAGAATATGTTAAGAATCAATCAAAACAAATTACCATTACAAAAGTAAGAACAGATTTATCTCTAGCTCAATTATTCATGCCCCATTTCTTGATGCAGTCCGCCTGGTTGCTTAATCAAAGCTATTGGCTGAGAACATATTTATAGTACTATATTTGTTCTGTGGGACAGATGATTTAGGCAGGACTGTAGCTTAGCAGAGCTTCACAAAGCAGCCAGAGAGGAAAACAGAAGCTCAATTCAGAGGCCAGCTGAGAAAAATAGAAAAGCAGAGCAAAATTTGATTTACAAGACTATAAAACGTCACTGCATTTACCTGCTTTTGACTCAGGAAAGTTAAAGATGACAGGATGAGAGATGAGAGAGGATATAGAGAGTGTAAATATGAAAAAGAGAGTGTGTGTCCTTAGGTAGGTATTGGAGGCATAGGAGAAGTAAATGTGTTCACCAGATCGGCGGTTCAAGACAAGAGAGCAGATCAAAGCGGCCTGGTGAGAAGTACAGGGAGATATCAAACACTGAATAATTGGGTTGTAGAGGTTCAGGCTCTGTGAAGCCTAAATCACAAAGCACTGCGCGTTCAGAACCATCAGAGCAGGAACACAAAACAGAGGATGAGACATGCATTATGCAGTCAGACACCTGCGCACCGGTTCAACAAACTGTTCTGTCCTTAAGATCTGGATATACAGTTACAGCTCTTAAAAAAATAATTTTATGTCTAAATAGTAGGATAAATAGTTGTAATGATAATAATATTAATAATAATAATAATAATAGGAGTCAAAAAGGGCTGTCAATAGATTCAATCATTCAATAAGAGTTAATAGTTTATAATTTTGTTTATGGGTTCCTCAATTAATTTTCAAGAAATGCACTGAATTCAATGCCTCTCCAATAATTATAAATAAATAAATCCCCATACTTTCTTGGCATATGTACAGTACAAAGACATTTTTGCTTCTGAAGTATGATAGTTTTCTCATTAATGCTTCCTGAAAAATAAAGTATTTTATACTTGTTCAGCTACCATGATAGCCAGGATCTTTCACCATACAAAGAGTGTTGTTGACTGATTTTTACTATAGGTCCCTTCTGTGTTGATAAATATATAATTTACATTCTGAAACAGTTACAATGTCAACATATTTAATTAATCACATGCATCAGTGCATTAACTTTTGCGCTCCACATCACACTGGCTGAACTGCTGAACTGTGCTGAAGAGCAGCACATTGTCAGCTGGGTAAGGTGCAGAAATTTACTAAATGATGATTTTCTAAATGATGTTACATATTGCATATTAAAGACTTTTCAGTTTTCTTTCTTTCTTTTTTAAAGGGAATTTAAAGTTTAAAGACAATAAAATAAAGTAAAAATAAAAAAATAATTGTGTGTATGTCTCATTGAAAGAGATAGTTCACCCAAAAATTAAAATTCTGTCATTAATCTTCGGAACACAAATTAAGATATTTTTGATGGAATCTGAGTCCTCTCTGACCTTCCATAGACAGCAAGGATATTACCACAATCAACGCACAGAAACGTAGCAAGCACATCGGTAAAATAGTCCATGTGACAAAAAGGGTTAAACCCTAATTTTACAATGCTACAAGAATACATCTGTGTGCAAAGAAAACAATAATAACATAATTTATTCAGCAATTATTCTCCCCGAGTTACCGTCTTCAAGTTAAAGTATTCTCGTAGCTTCATAAAATGATGGTTTAACCCCTTTTGTCACATGGACTATTTTACCGATGTGCTTGCTACGTTTCTGTGCGTTGATTGTGGTAATATCCTTGCTATTTATGCATGGAGGGTCAGAGAGCTCCCAGATTCCATCAAAAATATCTTAACTTGGTTTCGGAAGATGAATGAAGGTCTTATGGGTTTGGAACAACATGAGGGAGAGTAATTAATGACATAATTTTCATTTTGGGTGAACAACCCCTTTAACACCACGAAACTGCAGCACTTAAGCATTACATCAGCCATCAGTCAACCAACTGTCTAGATACCAGCATCAGTATCAGCTATTGAAGAATTCATAACAGTCAACCTCTATTCATAAGCACTGCTATCATGATCACCACCAAGATCGGGAGAGATCAGGTTAGATTATACCCAAAGCAATAACCACATATTGCCCCATGCTCTTTCCAGCAGAAGAGGATAAAAGACTCCCTCCACAAGGCAGATTTGAGCCACATCCAAGTCTGCGAGATGGTTTAGCAGCACTGTCATAGCGTTCACAGTGCCTCAGAACGCTGTGAGGAAGAGGATCTGGATGGGGAACATGTCACACACACACCAATAAAGCAGATGAAACTGTGTATCTGCACAGTCTGTGCTATAAATACCCAACGATATATCTGTGCAAGCTCTGTGCTCTCATTGTTCTGACTCAAAATATCTGATGATAGATTTGCTCCGTTCTTACCAGCAATTCAATTTCATCTCATCTCATGCATCAAAATCCGACTCATTTTGCTCTTGCTTAATTAACTCAACCTCAAAAAGGACAGACAGGAACAGGCACTCATGCAGGAACAAATGCAGCATTAATGAAACACTTTGGTGTTTCTAAAAAGCTGTGTACCTTTTCATAGCACAGACCTTCCTCGAGCTTAAAATAGCCAAAACGCTGGTTTGTGTTTACAGGAGAACGCTGCGTTTCAAGCCATCTGTTCCATAAAACAGACGCTTTCACACCAAACATATTCAGTCAGGTAGAATACCAGGCAGAGAACCTGTTTTACGCACACACCGCCATTCTCACACCCTCTCTAGAGCTCTGAATCCCTGAGTAGATGTCTTCCACTATTTCTGAGAGGTGATAATAGGCAGAGCATCATTTTTGCTCTTTTCCAATTGACTCTCATTTCTGATGCAATGTACTGGTAAAAACACGAGCTCACAAATGTCAGTCTAATGAACATACAAGCTAATTTTAGGACTCAGAGCAGGGAGTAGGAGGTTAGTGCTTTCAGCCCAACTGACAGCTGGAAAGCCATAAAACAATAAAGAGCAATAAGACAAATTGATTTTGAGATCTGCATCAGGTATCTCTGGCTGAGCAGTACACACATAAACACAAATACAGATAATAAGCTGATTGCCACGTTTAATTATAATTATATTTTATTATTATTAAAAAATCCACAAACAATGTATCACACTTTCCACAAAAGTATTAAGCAACGCAATCAGTTAATGTTATAATGTACAATAGGGAAATTATATTAAAGATAAACTATTATGATGATGGCAAAGGTAACCTAAATGTAAAAATAGAACGAATTGGCATGAACAATTAAATATCCAAATAACACAAATAGATCAAATAAAATCAATCATATCAGCTGGTAACATTGTGCATTCCCCCACACACATTTACTCTTCAAAGAAACGTCTCACCTATGTAAGCCAAACAACACTTTTGTGGCACCGCCACGCTGCCTCCAACATGGTAGAACCTACGGGCCAATAGAGATGCCACGTTGGCCATGGCCGAGCGCTCTGCTGTCAGGTAGAAGGGTCCCATCCCATAAGAACACAAAGGTGACCGCTCAAAACTGAGTGGCATCCCTGAAGAGCTCTCTTTTGCTTCCTTCTCTTGAAACTGCAAGCCAAAATCTCTCTTTGAGTGTCCACATCTAATGCCCACTTCTTTACCCAGAACCCCTCACTCCACCCTCTCTTTGATCATCTATCTTCTAGCCTGCCAGCTATTCACACGGAGCCTTTGAACCTTTGTGACAGCAGAAAGCAGTACCGTGCAAGGATTTACACAGAATAGTTAATGTATTGTTGTGGGGAAAATGTGCACAGATGTGTTTTAGTCCTAGAGGGTCAAAGTGAGCAGCATAAGTAATGGAGATGGAGGAGAAAGCAAATAATATTAATGGTATGACATAACACGAGTACAACTGAGTGTGATCCCACAAAATCTGGAAATCACGCGGCACACAGGGTGCATAAAAAACATTACAGTATGCATAAGGAAGCCAATGCGAGTCAAGAAAGATGTAACTTTAAAAAGACAGATCTAAAGTGAGCTCTTTGAAAAACCTAAGAGGGGGACTTAACTTCCAAGTGTGGGTAGATCTCTCTGAGGTCCAATGTCGTGAATTGTGCTTATGGAGCGCAAGAGTGGAACTGGAGGAGAAGTCACTAATTTATTGAAAACTCCTCCACTCCTCATGAAATCAGCTGAACATCCACTATAAATCATTTAGTCTCACAATTTGCAATATGAATGATGTCTTCACATCGTCAAGTTCTTGGTGTCCTCATTTTCTCTCGCTCTTCTGTGCTGCACATGCTAGAGTGAAGATGAATTCATCCACATATGAAATTGTATTAGTCCGTGGCACTGGTTTTTGACCTATGTGTCCTGACCGTTGGTCAGATGCAGGAAGACGTCCATCTCCATCTCAGACGCAGCAGGCAGAAGGCCCATAATGTGGCATTTAAACTCTCTTGACTCCAAAGACTCTTTTGAGCTTAGAAAAGGGGAAAGATTAAATGGATGATATTTTTGCAGGAGAATCTGGGTTCTCGGCTCTTCATAATATGACAACTGCATATATCTGCTCTAAATAAACAGACTGCTGGGTCTCTTTACATATAAATGTAAGAAATGGGTTATTTGAGAAGAGAAACATCAAACACAATGGGGCTGCATGATAGTGGTAAAACTGATAATCATGATTATTTTGCTCTTCAATGATAATCGTGGTAATTAATCTTAACTGTTTTCATTTTAAAAATATAATCAAGAGTGTCACACTAAGTTTATTTGACCACAATTAGTTTCCTATTTTATTGTATATATGATAAAAATTAATGCACTCTATACATAATGAAAAACAAGAAGCTTCTCTCAAAATCTAAAGCATGAAATTTCTACTAATTAGGCAGGATTAGGGATGTAGAATATGGTTGTGCAGAATATGTGCTTTATAAGTACTAATAAACAGCCAATATGTTATAAAT
>JAUZSZ010000129.1:11784066-11796336 GCA_034780575.1 Labeobarbus marequensis
AGAGGGTAATGTATTTATTAGTCAAATCCCATTACAATGCATTCCAATAGCGCTGCTGTGATAAATGCTGCAGGAAAGAGTTACTAGTTCCATTTGCATGGGAGATTTTGAAGCAGAAACGCAATGGATGCCTGAAATTTATGATTATGGCAGAGAGGTTTGTACTTTAATACAAAAACAGTCTAAGCTAGGGATGCACGATATTATCGGACTGATATCGGAATAGCCGATAATGGCTTTAAATGTAAATGTCGGCATCGGCCCGATATGAAAAAATTATGCCGATGTGTTTTGCTGATAAGAGGAATCCATTAACTCACATTTGCTCAGGGTGTGCTAGTGATTAGATCACATCAGCTGTGTGACTCATTCTTGAAGCAAAATTTTGTCTGAATGATGATTAGATTCACTCTGTTGGATCGCTGCATTTAAAAGGAGAATGCACATACAGAATGATGCATTTGGTGTGTAATAGAATAAACCGTAATAGCACGTGCAGCGGCAGCAGCCTCCCCCGGGTCCTAATGCTAGTTTTGTAAGGAGTTCTAATTCCGTAGGGGGCGCTGTTGGCCTACTTCTAATTAAATTAAAAGTAAACTAGCCTACACAAATAACATTTAAACTGTTTCTTATTAAATAAAGCAGTAATTGATGTCATAAAATAATGTGTATGATTTGATTTAAAGGTCAGAAGCTATAGCTTACATGAAAAAAAATTCACTTGTACGTGACACTTGTAAATTAAATAACTATATATACTGATTTATTCATTAGTAATGTGTTTTATTTTTTAAACAAATCATAAGCTCTAAAAGATTTTCAGAATTTTTACAACTCTTCTGCTTTAGACCATCTACATATGTTAAATCTTAAAATAAAATGTTAGGGTTAACACTACATCTTTCTGGAAAAAAAAAAAAAATTCAGTGATTGATATATAGTTTATTTGAAGAGTTTGGTTCCAAAACGCTATAAATCCATTTTTATTAATTTGAGTAAAAATGTGTTTTCTTTACCAAAAAAGTGGCAAAATGAAAACCACTATTTTCTGTTTTAAACTTTCACATAACATCTATAGGTTATAATAACATTAAAAATTCAAATCCAGATTTTGATTTTCAAAGATTTATTATAAAAACTCATCCCCTACCCCCCAAAAATGCAATAAATCCATTGAATCAATATAAAAAGTTATTTTTTCATAATGAAAATACTGAAAATACACAAAGTTGATCCACATATGACAGCCTCTGAACTTGGTCAATACTATACAGGCACTGGACAAAAAATACATTTAATCAGTCTCTGCATGTTATATTCATTTAGTTGACTAGTGCTATACACTGTAGGCTATATAACAAAAAAACATTACTGGCATTAATAAAAGCACTCACACTGACAAGCTACGCAATATCGCGTTCATAATCGAATGCGAATCATCTGCGATTATGAAAGCGATATTGCTCCATCTGAAAGCACGTGATGGAGATCACAGAACCAGCTTTACTGACGAGATGCGCATGACAATCACATGCGATTTACCTTGCAGCCCTAATTTGTGTTTGTTTGTTGATCACAAATTACAAAGTAGATGAGGAAAACTAGGATGCCGGTTGTATTCAAAGCACCGCCATTACCGGTACTGTCTACAGTGCATTGAATGGTGCGCTGTGATTGGCTGAATGGATATATCGCATTCTGCAGAGAAAGGAGACTGGCATTTGTCGCGGTTTGGAAAAAAAGGGAGAAAACATGACAGAATAACACGTCATATATCGCATTTTGCGTAAAATTAAAAAATTGACTTTTCAATACCGACCAGATACAATACTGATTTTGGCAGAAACTTTTTTGGAACCAAACTCTTCATATATATATATATATATATATATATCACAATTATTAGTAGTATTAAAAATCCAGAAACAATGTGTCACATTTTCCACAAAAAAAATATTATGCAACGTTTTTCAACATTGATAGCAACAAGAAATTTTACTTGAGCACCAAATCAGCATATTGGAATGACACTAAAATAAATCATAAGCATATTTAATAATATTACTGTTGATTTTTTTTTTTTTTTTTTTTTACTTGCTGTATTGTTTTTTTTTAATAAATGAAGTTTGAGTGAACATAAGAGATTTCTTTCAAAAAATTAAAAAAAAAAGTACTGACCCCAGTTACTTGAACAGTAGTATGTATAAATTATACATATTTACATTCTGTCTAAATAAAATTATCAGTCAATATTATAATGTATAGTTGGAAAATGATATTCACTTTAATAATAATGTATTACTTTTTAAAAAAAAAAATGTACCAGTTTCCACAAAAATATTAAGCAACGTAACTGTTTTCAACATTAATAATAATAATAAGAAATTTTACTTGAGCAACAAATCAGCATATTAGAATGATTTCAGGATCATGTTACACTAAAACAAATTATAATATTTAACAATATTACTATTGATTTTTTTTATAAATGCTCACTGTATTTTTTGTTTAAATAAATGAAGCTTAAGTGAGCATAAGAGATTTCTTAAAAAAAAAAAAACTATAATTTGAACATTAGTGTGTATATATTTACATTCTGTCTAAATACAATAATCAGTCATTGTTATAATAGGAGGAATTGGCATGAACAATTAAATATCCAGTAACGACAATCCAATAATATCAGCTTCCAAGAAATGTCTCACCTATATATGCCAAACAACATTTTTGTGGCACCGCCACGCTGCCTCCAACATGGTAGAACCTACGGGCCAAAAGAGACACCACGTTGGCCATGGCCGAGCGCTCTGATGTCAGGAAGAAGGGTCCCATGCCATCAAAACACAAAGGTGACCGCTCGAAACTGAGTGGCATCCCTGAAGAACTCTCTCTTGCTTCCTTTCCTTAAGACCACAAGCCGCAATTTCTCTTTAAGTGTCCACATCTAACGCCCACTTCTTTACCCAGAACCCCTTACTCCACCATCTCTTTGGTCATCTATCTTCTATCTCGCCAGCTATTCACACGGAGGCTTTGAACCTTTGTGACAGTAGAAAGCAGTACCGAGCAGGGATTTACACAGAATAGCTAATGTACTGTTGTGGGGAAAATGTGCGTGATGGTGGGGCTTTGAACAGATGTGTTTTTGTCCTAGAGGGTCAAAGTGAGCAGTATAAGTAATGGAGATGGAAGAGAAAGCAGATAATATTAATGGTATGACATAACACGAGTACAACTGAGCGTGATCCCACAAAATCTTTTTTGTATTCAAAAGGGCATGTGGTGCACAGGGTGCACAAAAACCATTAAAGCATGTATAAAGAAGCCAATGCGGGTCAAGAAAGATGTAACAGCTCTAAAGTGAGCTCTTTGAAAAATCTAAGAGGGGGATTTAAATTCCAAGTGTGGGTAGATCTCTCTGAGGTCCAATGCCGTGAATTGTGCTTACGGAGCGCGAGAGTGGAACTGGAGGGGAAGTCACTAATTTATTGAAAACTCCTCCACTCCTCATGATATCAGCTGAACATCTACTATAAATCATTTAGTCTCACAATTTGCAATATGAATGCATTTCTCTGACATCTTCACATCTTCAAGTTCTTGGTGTCCTCGTTTTCTCTTGCTCTTCTGTGCTGCACATTCTAGAGCGAAGATGAATTCATCCACATATGAAACTGTATTAGTCTGTGGCACTGGTTTTTGACCTATGTGGCCTGACCGCTGGTCAGATGCAGGAAGACGTCCATCTCAGACGCAGCAGGCAGAAGGCCCGTAATGTGGCATTTAAACTCTATTGACTCCAAAGACTCTTTTGAGGTTAGAAAAGGGGAAAGATTAAATGGACAATATTTTTGCAGGAGAATCTGGGTGCTCTGCTCTCCATAGTATGGCAACTGCATATGTCGGCTCTGAATAAACAGATTGTTGGGTCTCTTTGCATATAAGTGTAAATAATGGGTTATATGATAAGAGAAACATCATACACAATGGGGCTGCATGATAGTGATGAATCTGATTATTTTGCTCCAAACTGATAATTGTGATAATTAATATTAATCATAACTGTTTCCATTTGATTTCATCAGAATTATTGCATTTTCACCTAATCAAGACTACATCACACAGGGTTTATTTGACCTCAATTCATTTCCTGATTTATTGGATGTATGATATAAATTAATGCATTCTCTAGAAACAAGAAGCTTCTCTCAAAAGCTAAAGCATGAAATTTCTACTAATTCCAAATGGTGGTCGTACTTTATTTTAAGGTCCAATTCTCACTATTAACAAACAATTGACTACAAAATTTGCCTCAATAAACTCCTAATTTGCTGTTGGTAGTTGTAAAGTTTAGGTATTGGGTAGGATTAGGGATATAGAATATGGTCATGCAGAATATGTGTTTCATAAACAGCCAAGATGTTAATAACAGGCATGCTAATAAGCAACTATTTAATAGTGAGAATTGATCCTAAAGTGTTAACTTCCAAATAATGTTAATGTTTTTCTATTACAACAAAAAGTACATTTATTTGGCAATCAGAAATGATCAATACAGTCACTATAACACTGTCACTGTGAAGGTTTGCTTGCAGATGCAATTACAGCAAATAGCACAAGCAGTCTCATGAAAAAAAAAGAAAAAAAAACTCAGTCTGGCTGTATTACACTACATCACAATGGAGATTCTTGAACTTCATCATACATATTTACCATGTCTTTTTTTTTTTTTCCAGTGCTGAGAAAGTGCATGCACATGGTTGCAAGGTTGGGAAAATTAAGTAAAACACTGGGCAGAAAATGTACTCATTTAAGATTAAAGCTCTAATTTAAACTCTTGACATCTGGCAACTCCAAGCATGACAGCTTGTGTAGACTTGTTACCAATGCAAAATAATAGTCAAATTAAACTTTTCAGGATAAATAAACAGCAGGCCAGTATCCCAGATGATAAAGCTTAATTAATGAAGTGGAAATTGTGATCATGATTAATACACAACTATCTGTGCAGTCCTAATACAGGACAGTCTTAAACTAATCATAATTGTATGACTTTGCTGTTAAAACTACAGTTCACTCAAAAATGAACATTCTATCATCATTTACTCACCCTTGTGTTGTTTCGAACCTGCAAGACTTTATTCCTTATGTGCAACACAAAAGCAGAAATTGTGAATAATGTGATGGTCACTTATTTACACGCAATTACAATAAAGGGGAAGTTTACAAGCTTCAAAAAGGACATGAACGAACAATAAAAGTAGCCCATATGTACTATATTTCGTCTTCTGAAGTCATATGATAGCTTTGTGTGAGAAACAGAGTCTGATTGGTGAACATATAATTCAGAGCAGTTTTATGAAGTTACTCAACCAATTAATTGAAAAAAGATGTCTTAAAATGACTCATGAACATGCCTAAAAGATCTAAAGCAAAGTTTTTTTAGTGAATAATGGCATACATTTTGCCCTGTTTGTCAGACAAAGCTATCATATGGCTTCAGAAGATTTGCAATGAGTTATCATATTAATGCTTGGACCACTTTTACTTCGTAGTACTTTTTATGATTTTGGAGGTTTGAGCTAGAGCCAGTCCTCATTCTCTTTTGTTATATAGAGAGAGTAAGCAGTACATTCTTCAAAAAGTCACTTTTTCTGTTCTATGGAAGAAGGAAAGCCAAATGGGTTTAGAAGATTAAGTAAATGATGACAGAACTTTTTTGGCTGAACTGTCCATTTAACGGCAGTGTCCTCTATGCAAGTCTGCACTGCCAAATATCACATACAAGACAGATTATTTTTCATCTGCTTCTATTATTAATTTGAAAACCTTCTGCCAGGGTATTCAGAAAAGCTGGAGGTATGTCTTGTGGGAATCGAAGGAAAATATGGGAACCAATTAAAGACCAATGATAGCACCCTGGTGGAAACTGGTTCTTCGCAGAGCTCTCTTGAGAGAATGGCAGATCCTCAACATCCACGCACCAAATGGTGGATCCAAAAAGAGGAAATAACCACTTATCACATCTTCTCTGTCTTAATTAGAAACAATGATGATATTACTGCCTACACTCAAACTGCACCACCACGCTATCAACAGGAACCCCCACTGAGCCCCCACAATCCATCAGAGCAAAAATAACTGTGCGAAATGTTAATACATTCATGACTGCTGCTTTAACAACGTTCCCTCCGTGCATTCCTAGTATTGACATCAAAGAAGCACTGTTAGGCAGGCTGGCGTTTGGGGAGATGCTCAATAAGGTATTGGGCCAATTGGGGAAGCCCCTCCCATTTGCCATTTCCCTTTACCCAGCACAAAGATGGTGCAGAGCTGATACGGATATCTCGCAGAACAGAAACAAGTACCCCTGTGAACTGTTTAATCTTCTCCACTTCAGAAAAAATGGCCATGGAGACGCATTGAATGGAAATTTGCCTCCATCTTGGCTCTAATGGTGCTTGTTGTTCAACTGAAGTCTATTAGCTTATACAGAGTGGGTGATCGTATAAGGCCTATGGCTACGTTCAACATTAACATCCATACTCTTGAGCTCACTACTCTCGAGGGATTCCTTAAGACAGCAATAGGGGCTACTGTACATTACCAAAACAACCTCTTACATTTACCTAATTACACCAAGTTAATGGATAATTAAGCTTGTCTCTTATAATTTACAAAATTCAATTGACAGACACTGAGACAAAACATCTACGCAAACAGTCGGTGTACAAGGTGAAAGGAAAGGAAAGGAAAGGAAAGGAAAGGAAAGGAAAGGAAAGGAAAGGAAAGGAAAGGAAAGGAAAGGAAAGGAAAGGGATGGGTGTATGTAGGTGAGGTCTGAAAATAAAGGGAATACTGCCGTGAATCATCATTATCTGAGAGGGAAATCATTTTTTCTTTTTTTTGAAAGACCTATTTTCTCTTTGCGGGGGAGTAACAAACAGTCACTGCAGTCAAAAACAAACAAACTTACAAACGGGAGCAACCTGTTGACATGATATATAAATGAGAACAGCAAGGTCATTCAGGGACCAAACAGCTTTTATGATTGCTGATCTGCTATTTTACACATTAATGGTGCCACAATCAATCTTTATTTGTATCATGATATTTTATAAGCAAGTACAAATACTAAAACAAGATTTAAGCCATTTGACCAATAATAATTTACTGATCTTCACACTTTTTAGTTTTTCAATATTAAATATGTGACTACTGATAAATGGCACCGTTATAAAGAATAGCACCCAAAATCTCTAATGACAATTAAAATCCTTTATCAAAGTCTCTAACTATGACAAAAATAACATAGGGCTAAAAGAATAAAAAAGCACCAAAGGAATGACCCTATAGGAGACCCTGGTTATCATCACAGCTCACACACTCACAAACACCTTTATAGTTCATTACATTTAGCATTATGTTTCCCTGTAGTCAGAGGCAGAGGTGATATCTTCACCTAGAGCACCACTAAAGCACTGCGCCCATCTCTCAGACACGTGTTTGATCTTGTTTCCTAATGAAATCACGAAATAAAACGCAACCACGCGTGACCATATTTCTGATATAAATACATTATATGCAACCAAAATTTGCTTGGTTTTTGAACCTAGAACTGCTGATGTCAAAAGCATGAAGCAACAAATCTTAATTGTAAATCTAAGTGTTTCATTTCTGATTAATAAACTATGTTATAGTGTTTGCTTTGGTCAAGGTTTTCAACATATATTTATGCATTTAGAGACACTGTTCATTGAAAGTATACAATTCATCAATTAATGCATTCCCTGGGAATCGAACCCATGCAACTATTTTTGCAAGCACCATACTGTATCTTCAGTAATACTAAAATCATTGTCAGATTTTTAGGTTCTTCACCTTCGAAATAGTATACCTGCAGATCACGACACAGATGGCACAAAAAAATAAATAACTAACCCTATCCTAATAAAGCAGGGCTTTAAGGCAGGAGTAGAAATCCCATCTATTTTATAGCTCCAAAATACTGATGGAAAAGCTCTACATAATGAACCATAATGGTTTTAATATAATTGGTATCACAAATCAGATCATCTATTATAAAATCAGAACATTAAGTTTCACAGCTTGAGAACTAAATAGATGGCAAACATTCAATTATAGCCCCAGCCTGTAGATTGGTGTTTTGGAGAGGAATCTCTTACCCCCTCCCACAGAGTACAACAGCATTCCGATGTAGAACCCTGGACAGCTCCTCTCAGACAGCACAGCACAAAAAGACACACTGCCAACATCACTTGCATTAAAATACCACATATGAGACTTAATCTAGTATCTAATTGGTTAGCCTGAATTCAGTGCCTAATCACAAGAAAAAAATACAGATCAGAGTATAAACAACAATAAAGACCAGCTCACAACTGCATCGTAACGTGCACACATGCTAGAAAATAAATCAGGTATGTGACTGATATTATAGCAGCTTAATGTATGACTCACCCTTCTCAAAACTGATATTTTTCAAAACTTCCAGCTCTGCCATTATAGTTGAGAACAGGTAAACACCGCTTTAAGACCGAATCCCTTTCGGTACGACGATCAGAAAACAAAATGCGCCCTTCGGAATGCAGGTGTCATTGTAATCTTCCATTAAATATATCTGTAATAGGACACCCTTCCTCAGGAATTTATATGCGGTAACATTTTAATAAATAGATGCTGGCTATAAATTTTAAATGAATCATATTAAAAAATCCATTTGATTCATGTAATCAATGCGCGCAGAAAGGAGCTCTCCAATCTCCGCTTAGTGAAGCGCGCGCGCTCTTCTTCTCTCACTCGCGCTCGTTTCGCCTCATTCTCAGTGACTCTGATCTCTGCACGAGGCATATCTGCGCTTCTTTTCTGCACATATTCGCGAGCAGGAGGGAGGAGGGGAGACGGGTGGAAGTGGGTGTTATGAAAGCGATTAAGGGGTCAGCGGAACACCAAGTCTAACTCCTAGTTTCCTTAGTGTGTCTGTCTTATAAATAAAGCTAAAAGCAAATTACTTGATGAGTCGTAGTTCACCTGAGGGATAGTTAACCCAAAAAATCCTGTAATTCCCTCATGTCCTTCCAAACCTGTATGACTTTCTTTTGTGGAGATGTTATGAACAACTGTTCGCTTCCATCGCGTCTTTTTCCAAACTATGAAAATGAATGGTGTCTTATACTGTCACATCTCTTCTGTACACAGAATAATTCATACAAGCTTGGAACAACATGAGGGTGAATATATGACAGACTTTTCATTTTGGGGTGAATCTGGTCAGCATTTGTTGTTCCTGCAAAATGTAATTCAGGGAAGCATCATTGTTGTCTAACAGCAACTACTGTTTTGTAGGGAGTATTCAGGTAAACTAGGTGACTTTTTGACACTGATTTATAAAACATGTCCCAGTTTACTTGAACTCACCTTATTTCACAGGTATTTGAGAATAAACCGATTAACACACCATCTGATTTAGTTTAAACTCATATTTCTGTGATAATAAATGAACTTTCTCATCACATCATTACAGATGAATGCGCATTGAAGCATGGTTCAGAGCTATTAGAGTTAAGTGGAAGGTTTCTAAAAGATTAATAATGTATTTCTCAGTGATCTATGTGCTGGAATGTTGGACTGCTGACAGTGAGAGGAAATATGAAGTGAGAGACAAGTGTAAACAGATTTTCAGCAATGGACTACTTTAGTCCCCAGGCACACAATGGCCTACATTACACATTTACCACAAATGATAAAATAATTAAATAAATAAACATTTGTTTTCAATGCTTCAGTGCAAAGTTAACCCAAAAGCATCCTGTCGTTATTTACTCCCTCAGGCCGTTCCAAACCTGTATGACCTTTTTTCTACATTTATATTTATGCATTTGGCAGACACATTTATCCAAAGTTATTTACATTGCTTTCAAGCTATACATTTACATTTTATCAGTTCTTGCTTTCCCTGGGAATCGACCCTGACCTTGGCGTTGCTACAGCAATGTTCTGCTGTTTGAGATAAAATAAACTAGTTTCTGTGGGAACCCAAAGGATGTTTTGTAGAATGTTCATACTGTTCATTTCCATACAACTGAAGAATATAGTGCCTGCCAAGCTTCAAAACTGAAAAAAACAAAAAACAGAAAAGGATAATAAAAGTTATTCCAAGTCTTTTGAAGTCATTCGATAGTACAAGAACAGATTGAGAACAGACTGAAATTTAGTCTTAAAGATTGATTGATTGATTGATTGATTGATTGATTGATTGATTGATTGAATGAATAAAAGTATTTATGTTCACCAAGTCTATGCTTCATTTGATCAAAAATACAGTAAAAACAGTAATATTGTGAAACATTATTACACTTTAAAATAACTGTTTTCTACTCCTATAATATATTTAAAAATGTAATTTATTCCTTTATTTGCAAGCTGATTTTCAGCTTTATTTTCAGCATCCATTACTACATTCCTTCTTCAGTGTCACATGATCCTTCATAAATCATTAATTCCTGATTTGGTGCTCCAGTAACATATCTGATGAATAGAAAGTTCAAAAGAACAGCATTTATTAGAAATTATTATTGTTATTATTATTATTATTATTTTGTAAACATGTCATTACTGACATTTGATTAATGCATCCTTGCTGAATAACATTAATTTCTTTAATAAAAAAAAAATGAATCCAAACTTCTGAATGTTACTATATGAGTCGAACGTAGTGCAATGTGTTTGACTGCACAAAAGTGTGACAGCTATAATCACTACATTTGCTGAATGGAAATGAGCAGCATGAACATTCTCCAAAATCTCTCATTTTGTGTTCCACACAAGAAAGTAAAAGAAGTTTGGAACAATATGAATAAATGTATAAATAATGTACAAATGCAGATTAAAACATGTAGAAATGATGACAGAATGTTTTTGGTTGAATTACTCCTTTTCATGGTTCAATTAAATTTGCTGTAATGTCTGACAGATGTTAAAATCACCTCTATCAAGTATGCTCACTGTGATGTACCAAGTTAAATATGCTCACTGTGTTTCAACTGGCGAGCACTTCACTGTGAAGCCTCTGTCACACTCATCCATCACACAGCATCAATGACAGACGGAAATAAAGCCTCATAAAATATATGCAAGCCTGGATCTTGTCACTGATTCCTTTGAGGGTTTCATATTCACAGCACATAAATAAGCCAAATTTGTTCCAGACTCTGTGTTTGTGTGTGTGTTAGTGCCCTTAAAGTGCTAAATGTCAAATGGCACATTGTTGCTGACTGAAAAACAGTTTAAATTAACCAATCAAAGATAGATCTCGATAGATGTAGAGTGATGTAGATGTTCCCAGAGCTGTAAAGTGGTATGGAATGAAGCTGATCCAAGCAATATCGTCTGAGGATTCTGTTAGGTCAGTATAATGTTAGGCTTCCCTGTTCTATTCATGTGTGTATTGTGTGGCAAGAAAATGTGTCTGAGGCGCTATCAAATTGGGCTGGCCAGGCATTACTGAGGGAATCAAAGTACTAATCAATTTACACACCAACATTCGCATACGCAGCTCTTGGCTTTATTTTACAAGTGATTCATATCATATAAAACCTCTCATATTTTCTAGTGATGCTTATAAACTTGATTTCCACTTCATCTTTTCTCCATTTTTTCCCCGTTTCATTCCCATCTCCTCCTCCATCATTACTGTGCTTGCCATCTGAGACAAACGAGCAAGCAAATGGCAATAAAACAGTGAGAGACAGAGAGTGAGATGCAGTTTGAGAGGCAGAAACTGGAAACCTGTGCAATATAAAAAGAGACCTGTGGAACTGAAGCAAATACAGGTTTCATAAGCTTCAATCACTCGCTTTTGTCATTTTTCAGGCAGGTTGATCCATCTCTGGCTGCGGGAGGAGTGAAAACGTTTAAAGAATGAATGAGGGTAAATTACTGCAGCGGTGCAGCTCAGCATGCCACGCAAGAATAGCCAGACAAAACACTTCCTTCAGACAGACAGGTGGGCGGCAGCCCACAGGGCTGATGGACATCGTGTATCAACTGCTCAGCTACTAGACAACAATCACGCCTCTCTCAGTGGAGCAAAGACACCGGCATACCACCACACAACTGCATCTAGTTCATGTCAGTATATGCCACTAGAATATGGGTACGGTAGCTATAGCATTAAGGCAGGTTAAAAGCTTAAATTCTAATAGAGTAAATGCTGATTGTACTTAAATGGTGTAAATGGTGATTGTACTA